>WBNM01021063.1:0-82739 GCA_013399055.1 Ramphastos sulfuratus
TGTGATACTGTGATATTATTGCTGTCATTTTTACAATCTATAGAAAAAGCATATGGCAGAAGTTGAGGCTGCCTAGATATAGAGAAAAAGTTACACTTTTTATTGCTTCTGTCTCAGCTGATGGTAAATTATTATCTATTTACTTATTGCTGGGTTTTTTTGCTTCCTTTTACTTTTGTTGCAAGGAAAAAGAATCCTGTGAAGAGTTTAAACAGAGAGACAGACTGTGACCTACTTGCTTATTCACACTAAAAAGAGCATTTTTCTAGCAACTTGGACATGCACTTCAGTCTTAAATTAAGACCTTGATAAAAAACAGAAAATCAACATAACTCAGAAATACTAGAAGTTATTAAAAAATTCTTGTAGCCTCAATTCATTTCACATAACTTGAAACCTAAAGCAGAGATAAAGACAAAACAGCAGTCATTTCCAGGCGGAAATTCCAACTTTAGGTTTACTGAACTGCACTCCAGATTATACCTATCTTTTTCCATTTAGGCTACCAGCAGCTTAATGTTAAGCAAGCAGAGTCATATGGGATGAAATCAGACTTACATGCTTACAGTTACAAAGTTTTCCTAGGTTGTTGCATTAGTGTATAACTTTATATGTTTTAATTTAAACAAACAAACAAAAAATCATTTAAAAGAGATTTTATTAATAAACCTTTAACAATCCTGTGGTCCCTGATAACAAAAAATAAAGTGCCCACAATTTCCACAAGAAGCTATTACCTTCTCCTAGCAATGATTTTTGATATTCAAGGTACATGCTATGGATGCAGAAAAAAAAAACAGGATTGCATTTCTCCCCATTGGTAATAAACTATTCCATAAATAAGCATTTGCACTGTTTCCTTCTTAAGAAAATTACCTTTACTGCTTGAATAGATTTTCCAATATATAGGTCAATCTGTTCTAACCTTTTCTGAAGGAAAATGAGAAATCATCCCTATGAACAAGATAAGACATACTGTATCTAATGGCACTGTTTGCAAACACCAAATAGCAGCAGACTCAAGAACTGCAATATAAAGCTATCAATTAATTTTGTTGTAACTGTATGCACCTGTGAACAACTGCTTAATTAAAGAGGGAAACAGAAATCTCTCACAATAATGCTTCAAATTACTTGCATTTATGTGACTCAATTAGTTGGAGTGGATAAATACAATTGGAAAGCTGCCATGTGGACTTCAGGAAAGAAAGAAAAGATAGAACAGAAGAGATACAAAACCAAATGGGAGGACTCAGGCAGATAAATACAGATAATTCTCAGAGGTTTGTAGCTCTATACAAACAAAGAAGATAAAAGAGAAAGGTTCTGTGTAAATATACACAAATACCTCGTTTACTGTCACAGAATTCTGCTTTCACAGACAGGAACATTAAGGGGCTTGTTTGTTTTGGGCAGCATACTCAACAGGGCTCAGTTTGCTTTAATTTTGCCATCAAACATATTCACCCAATTCCCTTTGCCTTTAGGGAATGGTGAAGGTGCTTACTACTATTGCAGACATGATAGAATGTCTTGCCCACCCTCAAAATGTTCCCTCAGAAAGACACAGGTCTTCCATAGTCTCTGATCTATCTGTCTGCCTAAATGCCTCAGATAACTTGAGGGTTATTTGGATCAGGAATGCATTTCTCAAACAAATGTCCTCCTGGTCCCTTTTTCTGTACTGTGGTTCCATGCCAAAGTGGTTCCAGAGAACATGAATGAGGCTTTTCTGGGATGGAACTAAACTGGAAGACACTCCCACCGTGAGCACACCAAGGGAACATTTATCCTCTGGGTCCAGGCTGGATAGAGGCCAAAGAAAGAAAGTGTGAGACACATGTGGTACAGACAGTAGCTCTTGAGCACTGTGAGTACTCCTCTTGGTTTTCACTACTTCCTGATGTAGGCATAGCCTAAGGCATTTACAATTACACCAGACATGTTAGGCACTTGAATTCCTTCTTCATTTTCGTGTGCCTTTTTCAGAATATGATTTCATCTCATATATGTGCAAGCACGCTGCTGAAAGTACCTTTTTTCATCTTCACATGCAGTTCAGAGTTGTTCAGTAGCACTTCAGGAAAGCTTGCTGATAACAATAGAGAATTCATTGACACTAAATGATTGGCAGTGGTGGCCAGTTAAACAAATCAGATTTTCCTCTCATCCGAGAGGGCTCATGTGGAAATGGCAAAGGAGACAAGAGAAAGAACAGATTACACTTAAAAATACTTTCAAGAATAAGGTCCAAAATCTATTTTAGATATTATTCGTTAACTCTGGTTTCTGAACACAACTGCTTTTTCTTTGGTAATTATTATTTTTTAAATAATTGTCTTTTCTTAGCTCACAGTCCCAGGCATTCTGTTCCTTGGAGTGGCCAAACACACCTGATTTGGTATTTGGGCCAATGATTTCTACATTGTAACTGAGCAATGGGATATTCTTCCAGGCAGGGCAAGGAGCAAATGACTAGAGTAGAAGAAGGAGCAAAACTTTATAAAAACCAGAAGGCAACATTTTTATTTTCTGTGGGGGGGAAATTTTGAAAAAAAAAAAAAAAAAAAAGAGCTATCTACTCTTTTAGACATATTCAACAAAGGTATCAGTTGTTTGGTTTTTATTTTCTTCTCTCTCTGGAATATTTTCTAGCATACTGGTTTATAGTAGATATTTTTTCAATATTCAGATAGTTTCTTAATATTCTGAGGTTTACACATTTTATTACACTATTTTCACTATGCTAGTATATTAAAAACAATACATATTTCATTTTCTTCACTTTTTTACTTTTGATTTCCCTCAATTTCACAGTTTCTCATTTATTTGGTAGTTGTAACCTGAAGACCTCAAGTTTGTTCATAATGATTGTGGAGGTTTTCCCTTTAATTCTTTATTTTCCATTCAGAGCAAGGTCATAAGATATGCATAGCTGACCCTACTGTTATTTCTCTTCCACAGAAGCAAATCATGCAGGTAAAGGCACAGGATGCAAATAGACTTGTTAGCCAGCTCAGTCTGACTATAAAAATCTACCCGTGACCTAGAGGACAGAACTCCTCACATTTCTAATTGAAGCCAACTACCCATCTGACAGGCAAATATGCTTTTGAGGGCTCTTTGCTGCTGTGATGATAGCATCTTGAGGTTGATCCCAGATGGAGGGGAGGGAGGTAGAAGTGAGAGTCAGAGACTGTGACAGTTGCTCATCTATCTTGGAAACACTGAGGACCTTGGAAATATTAATTGGATTAGACTGTGCTTTCATGAACACTTTAATCTAGCTTAAATATGAAACACTGCTAAAGGAGGTGATCCCTCCAAACTCCCCACTCCAGCTGTCTGTTCCCACCTTTTCTCTTATGTCATATGAGATCATAGGACTTGCCACCTTGCAAGCTAACTCTAGGCAATGATCAACCAGCTTCCAAATACTGAGATTTTTAGCTGTATCAGTTCCTTTTGAGTAGACACTAAAGGGAGGGACAGGGGAGATAAATATACAGACAGAGGAAGGGTTGAGTAAATTATCACTTTCAGTAGTAGTCTGGGTTAGATCACCTCAAAGGTGTCAGAAAACCACAGTCTTGGTCATTGACAAGACTTTCAGCATAGCCCTGACACAAGAGGACTGAAAACCAGCACTGCACTTTACAGGCAGTGAAGATGTGGTCCTAGTATAATCTGGAGTAAAGCTACTACTTTCAGCACTTGTAGTTCTTATAAAATTAATCAAACTGAGGTAAACTCTATTACAATATCAAAGATGTATTATGGTAGCACCAAGCATTTTAAAACAAGAGACAGCAGCGAGCATAGCTGGAAAAATCCCATGGCTTTCTCTTTTTCTTTTGGGGGCAAAAGGGCTCAGGTTTCATAGTTTAGTGACCTGCAAAATGCTGCCCAAGTTTATTTCAATCATTATTAATTAAATTATATTTGTTTAATAAGAAAGTCTAAAGATGAGAGAAATCTTTTTTCTTTCTTTCTTTCCTTTCTTTCTTTTTCTTTTTATTTTCTTTCTTTCTCTCTCTCTCTCTTTCTTTCTTTCTCTCTGTCTTCTTTCCTCTCCTTCCTTCCTTCCTTCCTTCCTTCCTTCCCAATTTCTTTCCTTCTTTCTCTCATTCACTCTTTCAATATTCCTGCCTTCCTTCCTCCTTCCCCTTCTTTCCTCCCACCCTTCCTCACTTCCTTCCATTTCCTCAATCTACAGTTCATATATGAAACAACCAAGAACTTACCACAGACTGAAGGTAGAATAAAATACACTGATATGGAAGGAAATTCTTTTGGCCAAATACAAATACATACATAACCTAGATGTGTCATCCAAGCTCCCTTCACAGATGGTTCTAGGCTATAATCAATTTCATCTTAAAGCAGAAGTCAATAGGACATGTGAATATTAGACTAGAAATTTATTTCCTTGCATGGACTGTAAAAGATGATTAGCTAAGTAGGTGACTACAGCACAGAGATCTAAAGCTGTGTTGCAAGAATCCTGTCACTGATGACAGAATTTGTTCTTTACTATCATCCTCATCATGAAAATCTCTAATGAAACAAAAGATAATAGACAGATCTTTAATGATTATGCTTTAACATCAAGTTTGGGTGACATTTTACCCATGCTATCGAAACCTACCACAAATTAATTAGGATTTTTACAAAATATCTCACATATTCCCACTTGTTTTAAACTTGACTAAATATTCTCAGTCTTCTGCCTAAAGACACAGCACGGTCATAATAAAGATATATGTAGAATTAATAAATGAATGAAAAATGCATAACAAACTTCTCAGTTCTTCAACACAGATCTTTGTTATCTTCCCCTCTAAGTGCTAAATAAAATTGTAGTTTGGATAGAATTGGCAGAAAACCTCACTAATTTAAAACTGTTTAATAACAATGCCAATTTCTTTTCAGGATCCATTCTTGCAAAATATTACTTCTACCTAAGTTTTGAAATTGAAAATCCATTCTGAATGGCAAAATATTGTTTGTTCAGTGTTCTGTTTTCAGAATGCTTTTGTGCTACAAAGACATTTCACCATTATTCTCCCTGATTTCTTTATATGAATAAAAAAGAAGGAGAAAAAAAACTTTGATGCATTGTCATGCTGTGATGGGATATGTTTTTTGAAGTCTTTGCATTGCCTTATTGGTCTTTATTATTTAAATGCCTAGTTTAAATTTATATGATGAATTGAAGTCTAGGGGGGTGTACCCATATTAACTGTAATCCAGCCAGCACTTTGGAGTTTGCCGCTACCCATATTACTTCTGATTTGTGTGGCAAATCTCCAGGTTTGAAGTTTCATTGCAAGTGCCTGAAATCGGAGTAGGATGAGTGCTGTTATTTTCATTGTTTGGAAAACAAAAATGTACCTCTGATAATTTTTGTCTTTGATTACTGCTTCTTCAAAGGATTTAAAACAGAATGAAAGCCTTTGAAAATTTTAGAGATGAAGAGACATGAGAGTTATTCTGTATGCACCAGATAAACAGATGTCTTAGCTTTCAAACTAAACCTAGAAAATATAATCACAAGCTTCATCAGAAACAGGTAACAATCTAGATGCACAGTATTTTACATTTTACTAATGTGCAATGGGAGAAATAATAATACTACTTCCTTCACTTGTCTAAATATTTGTTCCAGACTAACAGCTCAAAAAAACATCTTGGTAATAGCAAACAAAATATGATAAATTCCTTTGAGGGGGAAATATTCTCAGCATAATGTCATTATAAGCACAAGTAAACACACTTTGAAATGTATTTGCAAATAAGTAAGACACTCATAACGCTGACGGTATTAAATTGTGAATTCCCAAATTAATAGGTATCAGATGTCATGAGTGCTTTTCATCCTGCATTAGAGTCTCACTGAAAAGTCTCAGTAAACTTAAGCTGAAGTTGTAATCATCCAAAGGATGACTACATGACAGGGCTCATTCTTAATACATGGGAAAATGCCTATGTGGAAATATGTAAAACTGCTCAGGAACAGTTGATAGTCTCTGAAAAGTAACTTCCAGGAAATACTGAAATATGGAAAGATTTAAATCATAGAATCATAGAATGGTAAGGTTGGAAGGGACCTCAAAGATCATCTAGTTCAAATCCCCTGCCATAGGCAGGGACACCTCCCACAAAAAGAATAGTATAAGAAAGTAATGTAGGGATTCTTACACTTTTCTGAGCTCCTAATATTCAGGATGTTAAACTGAGCTGTAGGTAATGGGCAGGGTAGGGAAAGCCATAGGAAATTGGCTAAATTGAGCAGAAAAAAAGCCCAGAGAAATTAAAATTCACTTTATGGTTTCCTTAGGCTGCATTAAAAAGAACAAAGTGATTTCTGTAGTTCCAAAAGAAGTTTAAATGAATTATCTCTGTTTATGACAGGGCATGCTACCACATCAGAAAGTCAGTTTGCTCTGTACAGTGGAGGCAAGTATGGATAACACACAGTGCTATAGTTCACAAGGAGAAAAATTAGTTTGAAAGGGAAAGTACAGAAATAGAATTCACATTCATTTCCACTGCAGAAAATCATGACTAAAATAGTGCTTACAGAAGAAAAAAGGAATAGTACCAAGGAAAAGATCTTTAAAAAAAAAATAAAAAAGAAGATAAAACTCCAGTTCAAAGAGGAGAGTCATGAAAAATATTATGAGAGAAGGGAAGATCAAGCCTTAAGTAAAAGGAAGGATAAATAGGGGTATAATGGAATATTTGAATGGAATGTACATCAGTTGTTTCTCTAGGCTTTAAGATCCAGATGTTGCCATAAGGTGTAAGACTAGGCCCAGCAGTACTTCAGTATTAATGCTGAAATGTAAAATTGAAAGTTATTTGTATTTTGACAGATATTAAACAGGAATCTGTCAAAGAGCAGCCAATGTAAGAATTTTTCAAGACTCTATAACCAGAAGTAACATTATAAGATGAACAGTTTTTAGGCTTTCTCATTCCGTATTCACTGCTGTATTGATGGCAAACTGGATCTGGAACACAGATTTCAAGAGATGGAGAAACAATGACACTAGAGAGAGTTAAAGTCATTTTAGACCAAACATCTTTGATTTATATACAATTTTTTATTTAAAAACAAGGCAATATATAAAAATAAACCCGCACAATTACTTCCTTGGCAGTTGTATTTCCACTTAGACCTCAAAGGAAAAATTTGTCTTCATGGTGGCACCCATGGTCCTGTCTAAAGGGGTACATCTAGAGACTGATCCCTGACAATCAGTTTGGGAGCCACAGACTCCCAAACTCAAATGTTTGGGACCAGTTTTTCTCATGCTTCCTAATGGGTTAGTCATAAAGTTTTTTCCTGAAAAAACTCCACGGATTTCTTAACACTACATTTCTGCTTCTGTGTATGGATTTTCAGTTCAAAGGGTCTCAATTAATATGAGGACTTGTGTCACCACCTAAGATTAATGATTTATAACATTCAGCTGAGGGGAATTATGTGGTGTTTCAGAATCAAAAGTCTCTTGGGACAAAGGAGGAGGGTTGTTGAGGGAGAAGGGATAACCTGTAATTTGGACGTTGAGGAAAGATCCATTGTGTGAGTGCTCAGATAAGCCTTTGTCTTTAATAGAACCAGTTGTAGTGCAAAATGGTAAGATGAGTAACAGTTAATTAGTGCAAATGGTTGTGTATCCAGCTAATTGCTTGCTTTGTTTCTTCGTAAATAGTAAAATATTTTGTCCTGTTACCTACCTTGACTTACAGTGATGTAAATTAAGCAAAATTCTAGTTGCAGTCATATCAACGGAGGAAAACAGCTGCTTTGAGTCAGAGCCCTTACAGAGACTGTATTTTGTCTGCTGCCTTGACTCTGTTTACCAAAGAGCTATTTCACTCTTAAAAACACTTAAATCATCTATTTAATGATTCAAATGGTACTTGGTGTATATATGAAACTGGACAGTAAAGTCAGCTTTATTCTACCCTTCATGCTTTTTCCGTTTACGCTCCTTTTTTGTTGGTATTGGTGTGCTCTAATTTCTTTCCGTCTCCCTGTAGATCCCACTGTCTGGTTCCCTTTGACACAAGTTTCATCTAATGTCAGGTGAAGATAAAACTGAAATCTTGAGGGAGATTTTTTTTTCGCTCAGGTAGTTCTCAAATAGCTAAACCCCATTTCAAGACTGGTTTGTTTTGTTTGGTTTCTTTTGTCTGCAAGTAAATGTCTAAGCCTGTACACGGAGAGAGGAACAGGAGCAAATAACTGTGCATATAAATTCCTATTTATCGAAAATGAAACTATTATAGCAACATAAAAATCAATGTTTGTCCAATTATTTTCCGCAGGCAGTACAGTACATTGCAACATAGTTTCTCATTAGATTAAATCAAACTTGTCCTTAAATACCATTTTACCAGCTGTTACTAAGTAAAGAGCGAAACGGTTTGTAGTATCAGATATGTAGCTTTCTGGCACACAGCTTTGCCAGCTTTAGAACAGCTGAGTATAAGGTTTAAAAGAAACAAATGCCCTGAAAGCTTATTCCTCGGTTTTACTGAAATTCACTATTTTTTTCCTGCCTGAAGCATCCTATATTTTTGGTAGTATGAAGTAAAAAAAGCTGCAGTAAAAATGCAGCCCAATTCAGAAACTATTCTTAGATTTTTTTTTCTTCAAATATTTAACAAAATGGGGTGAAAACATTCTTAGAAGAAATCACACTTCTTTAAAAAATCACTTAAGAAGATAACTTAAATTTTCATTATTTTTGAGGGTGTTATTTTATTTGGGATTTTTTTCCCCTCTTCCAACAGAGATACAGTCTCTGCAAAGAGTTTGCTGATGCATACTGTGTATTACGTCTGTATGTCAGAGTTATATTCTGATGCCTGTGATGTTCAACCTTCCTGAGTTTGTGGGTGTTGTGACTCCCAAAACTAGCCTCAACCTATTCAGCATAATTTATACTCGATTCCTGATATCACAGGGGCCCTTCTGTGAGCTGCAAACAGTGGGAACAGCCCAAGCTGAGCAAAATGACAGTGTGGTGGTTGTTTAATTCAGCTTAGCAGCCAATATAATTGCATGGGCATGGGAGGGGCATCTCAATTGTACAAGAAAACCTCATCCACAGGACAAGTTGCAGGCTGCCTTCTGTGTGCTAATCCCAGATCTAAACACTGATTCCTCCTCTTGCTTTGTCTAATCATTTTGCCTTTCTGGCTTGCTTTCCTGTTTGGAAAGTAAGGTTAATAATAATAATATTTACCTTCTTCAGGAGACGGTGGGGTTTTTTCGCTAGTGAATGGAAAGCAATAGGAAACTATTATTATACAACGTGGGGGTGAGGAAAGTAGAAATGGAAGAACTAAGAGTAGAATGTTTGAGAAAGAGAAGATAGAGATAACCAAAAGATGAAACCCAAAGAAAACAGAGGATGAAGAAGGCACATGAAAAACATACCTCAGAGTGTCAGGGAAGCTACATTTGTGAAATCGAGAATATCAGGCAAATACATTCTTCTTGATAAAGAAATAACTATAAACAACAGTTTGACACAATGAAATGAAGAAGTAAGGCAGTAGTTTATAGGTTCTTCCACATTTTGTGGCAACTGGAATCAGAAATTGCCTTATAGCAACTTAATAGCAGTTCATGGCACAGGGACCATTAGATGCTGAGGTTGTGGGTGACATCTTGTCCCTGGTGAAGTAAAATGCTAATTACCTCCAGTGGGAATATGAGTTTTGCCACTGAAACTGGGACTTCTCATGAAAACCATCTGCTTAAGGAAGCTAAATTAATTTAGGCACTTACTAAGGAAAGGTAAGTATTTCAATATGCATGAACAAATACCCAACTTTTCAACAACATAAGGAGCATAATAAATAAAAATTCAATACAAACCTTGAAATTAGTCTTGATAGGAAAGTATTATTATTTTTAAATTAAAATAATTTACATGATGCCATATATTTAGGCAGAATTCTATAAAAATAAACAAGACAAGTTCCTTGCCCTGCGGAGATTTCATTCTTAATGAGACATGACAAAAAAATGCAAAGCAAATTAAAAATGGTATAAGAAAAGAACATAAAAAGAGTAAGATATTTAAAAATTAAACAAGCATAGGTGGCAGGGAAAAAAAATGATAACAAGTTGAAGAGATAACTTAATGCTAGTTTGCACTTACTTATGCAGAATTATTCAGAAACCTCCTGCAATTCACGTAAATTTACAGTGCACTTGAATCACTTAAATTGCATCATTATTAAGAATTTTGGTTTTTTACCAATCCAACTTTACAGAAGATTTCATGCTGACTTCTTTTATTTCCCTCCCGGCAGAGTTAGTTTTCCTAAAATGTTATTTGAAAGCTACAAAAAGAACTGATTCTCATCCAAATAAAATGTCAACTTCTTCATCCTGATCAGTAGTTTTCTGTGTAGGTGCCAAATATCTGTATGCTCTTTTATTTTTTTTTTTTTCAATTGAAAGTGAATTCCTTCAAATAAGAGGTGAGTGGATGGATGTAAAACAAACAAAAAAAACCAACAAAAAAATCCCCACAAACAAACAAAAAAAACCCCAAAAAATAGCCACAGAAACACACTTCTTTGATACAGCAATGTCAAGGTATGTCTTCTATCAGTTGCCAATCATGTTCACTAGTTACAACACTAGTGTAGTGTTGATGTTAATTAAAGTTAGTTAATGAACAGCAAGCTTAAAAATCCCCAGGTAGTTATTCATCACTCTGTAAACTCCAAATACCTTTAAATGCGCATTTTACAGAATTGTTCAGGGGAGATTTGGAAAGGTAAGGACCAAAATGAGGTTTCCCTTGACTGAACTGTTTTCAGAGGACCTTCAGGCAGGCTGTACTATAATGGGACATCTCAGGAGAGATTTTGCATGAGTTAATCCAAATTTCTTTCTTGCTCATGATTATCTGCTACAGCCTGGTTCTGAAATTTGGAAAATGGCCACTACACAGTCACAGGCATCTAACCACTAGGAAGAGTACTTGTACACCTCTCTTCCTGACATAGAAGACAGTTAGGCATCGGAGGGAGCATTAAAAGAGCAGACAGTTTAAACAGTATGTGTATGGTAAAAGAAGTAGAAGACTTTAGTCCAGGAGAGAAGGTATGCTGAAAGTTCAGAAGGAATGTAGATTTGAATTTAATTAATGGCTGAACCAATGAAGAGATAAAACCATTACATACAGGTGAGGCATTTTTAATAAAATGTTTTCAATTCATCACTAACTACAGACTAGGTAGTGATGGATAATGTGGTTTTTTTAAAAGTGAACTCACACACTTCCAATATTATACCAAATTCAAGTTTCATTCATATAATGTTAAAAGAGGTACTCTTTGGAAGATTAACTCAAATATTCCAAACTGGAAAAACATGGACTTGATGGGTGGACCACTCGCTGGATAAGGAATTGGCTGGATGGTTACACACAGAGAGTGGTGGTCAATGGCACAATGTCCACCTGGAGACCAGTGACAAGTGGCGTCCCTCAGGGGTCAGTGCTGGCACCAGTGCTGTTTAACATCTTTGTCACTGACATGGACAGAGGAATCAGTGCACCCTTAGCAAGTTTGCAGACGACACCAAGCTGTGTGGCACAGTTGAATTGCTAGAGGGCAGGGATATATCCAGAGGGACCTGGACAGGCTGGAGAGGTGGGCCCAGGCCNGTACTAGTGGGAGGTGGCAAGGGGTTGGAACTAGATGATCCTTGAGGTCCACTCCAACCTTACCATTCTATGATTCTATGATCTTCAAGCACTGGCTTAATACTCAGATTACCAATGACGTTCTTAAAATGTCAGTGCACATTAAAACAATTTCACTGCACAGTCATGTTTCATGTAACTTTTTTTTCCCCAATACCATTCTTGATGTCACAGGATCCTTCCTTTGCAGTAAATCATCTAAAACTTTACACTTCACTTTGTCTGCTACTGGATTCTAGGTGATTGTATTAACATAACAGTGGATGGTACTCTAGAATAGAACCATATTGGGAAATTGTTTCACAATTGTAATTTAAATGTGGCCATTACAAGGACATAAATTATACCTTTGTAGTACTTGAGGTATAATGAAGAGTAATCACAACAGTAAAGAGATTTTTAATTTATATGAAGCATGGAGTGTGACAAAACATTTTGAAAAAAAGAAATCAAATAAATTCCATTTCAGAGCATTGTGGAGGGGCCAACATCCATTTTAAGCACATTTTATGTTAGTTGGGAAAAAAGTCTCCAGTTCCTTCAGCTTTCCCATTGAGTCTAATGGCAAATATCCCAAAACAGAAGAGTGATTACGTAGGTCCTCTGACTCTGAGAAGCACTTTATCTTCACATTTGTGTTCTCTAAAGGCTTAAAACTGCTAGCTGCATACATTGAAATGTAATGCTACACTTATCCCCTAGTCAATGTCTCCTTATTTGTAATACTTCAAATCTACTCTCCTTTATCCTCTCATGTCTGTCTCTGTCAATCTGATCCTCATCCTTGCAATACCCTTTTTATTCCTTTGTGCATTAAAGTTATCAATATGAAAGCAGTAGTGCCATGAAAAATAAAGAATTGCAAAGTTAGGCTTGCCATGCTATAATTAAAGAAGTTATTTTGCTGAATCTCCTGCAGGTAAGGTGGCCCTGGGCAGCAAGTTCATGGTCTGTGGTCCTAAGAACAATTTTCCATTATATTTGCCTAATTGTTTCGCTCAAGGAAGGTGATTAACACTGTAGGCTTGAAATGTATCTATTTAATGTTGTAAACAGTGGGGTAAAAGCAAAAGTAAATTACATACATACCTTGTAGTATTACACTTGTATAAATTGAAGTCCTTATTTAAGCATAATTGATGCCATAATTCTGCAGAAGTAACATTTCTCTTTAGCTCGGTTATTCAGGAATCCAATTCTGAGAGGAGTCTTTCTTTTCATTTTAATACTGTCTTGGAGAACAACGCTTTAGTTTGTTTTCTAATTAGACACTCCCAAAGATCAAGAATTAGAGAGCTTGCTTCATCTTTAAACAGCTGGGTTCCCAGCTGGGTTTGTGTAATGACTTCACTAATTTCCTTTCTTTTAATGTGTTTGTTTTCTATTGGTGAGATGCATTGTTTGGAGTTAGAGTTCCTTTGTAAACAGTACTGCTTCCGCTGTTTTAGTTATCCTGCAGTAGATTCTATAGCTCTGATTTATGAGCTAACCTATTTCATCCAAGTCTGCTTTATGATCGTCTGTAATGATTTTTAGGCTTTCTAGTTTTTCAACTGCTCTTTAGTTTTCAGGGATTTAAAAAACACTCTTCCAAGATATCATTAGAAGTTAGCGGAATGCTTTCATATATAATAAAATATCTTTAGGCTAATTTGCTGGGAGCTTTAACACCCTCATTAGGAGCTTTCTGTGTGTGGCTTAACAATCTTACACTTTTGCTGTTCTCAAGTCCTAACCTCGATTAAGGAGATTTTGTTAGAGTTTCAGGTTGAGAAAACATGATGATTTAAACTTCTGGGGAAAGTAGAACCATAAAATTGTAAGATTTTCAGACTGACATTAACATTTCCAGTTTTATGAAACTGTATTGTCTGTTGTGAGAGACATGCTATGTTCCATGACAAAACTGGACGCATTATTTGTTTTGATATTTATTAATCAAAAGTGATGTCCTAAGTTTGCAATTATAATCTTTTATGGTATGATTTTTTTTTTCTTCCTTTGCAAACATCTATCAAGGCAGAAAAATCTTCTTTCGAGAAGAAGTTTCCATTTGCCTTTCTACAGTACAAGGGTCTACAGCTTGAACATTACCCTGCAAAATTCTTAGCTCTGATTTAATTTCTTTAATCATCTTAATTAAACTTACTACTCTTACTTCACAGAGGGGAGACTGAAAGAGAGAAAAAACAGTATTATGCAAAATAAGTAGCAAAACTATTTGTAGCTTTCTCCTTTAATTTGCTGGTTCTTTTCCCTCTCACACCATATCACAGTATTTACCTAATTACATCTATTTTCCTTTTAAGAAATCTGTCTTATTTGTTCTTTTGGAGAGCTATGTCTTTTTCTCCAAAGCCAGAGAATACCAGCAGTGGAGTAGAAGGAATTTTAGGGACCTGATAACATTTTTAAAGTTTTAGGCAAAAGAGCAGGTCTGAAGTGCACTTCAGAAAGAAGTACCACACAACAAAAATATGCTGGGGCAGGAATACAGCATTTTTGCTGAGTGGTGTCCCTCCTCTCTTTGCACACCACATTGACAGTTATTTGTTTCAACATTATAGCCAGAGTCAGCCAGTGGAAGAAGGTTTACTTGAACACTGTCAAGATGGAAATTGTTTCTGCTGAGTTTTTAAGGCAAGTTCAGGAACTCTTCCTTTTCATCTCTATCAGCCTGTTGCTTCCAGTTCCAATCTAAAACTGCCCTTCAGCTGCCCTTCCTCCTTTTCTTGCTTGTTCTCCCATCTACCAAAGCTCTGCTTTCAATTTAGATCTGATAAAGGAGGATTTTACCTGAAGAAATTATTTTTGACTGGACACAAGGCAAAGCTGGGGAAAGTCCCAAGACAAATAAAAATCCCTGTCATCCTTTTGTGGAAAGAGCACAAAAGCTGGATTTTGAATTGCCTTAATTTAAATTCTGTGGACCATGAGCCTGCTGAATCTCATGTGTCACTCCAGAAACTTGACTGATTTCTCATAGCCACTATTTATATAATAACAGTATTGTAAAGTTTTTAGAGATCCCTCATGGCAATACACTCTGACACAGTATAAAATAAGTTTATCTGGAGATTATAAAAAGCTCAAGAGTGAAATCATAGAGTTCCTTAACGTACTGTGAGGCCACTTTTATTAAGTATAGAACCATTTTTCTTCCACATCACTGAATTGTATTTCTAAATACTTGAACTACTACATAATCAGAGTTGCTACTGTAAAAGAATTCTCCTGCAAGATGCTAATGTTCTATTTATAGTTTATTGTTGCCTAAAATACACAGCAGTAATTATGTTTATTCTCGGAAACCAAATGTTCTCATTTCAGGGTGGAGTTCTTTTGTTTTGTTTCTTTGCAAACAAAAAAAGAAATGCAGCCTGTATAGTAGTGATGTGATGTGAGGCTAGAAGGTACAAATATTTCTTCACCTGGTCCCATTTAGCTTCCAGAAAACTCCTTTATGGACTAACCATGCTGTAAACTGCCACAACTCTGGCTAACTCTGCTCAGAGACACCGTGTATCTATTTAGATTTATTAGCTCAGACACAAATACAAATACGATTATGCTGTCACCAAAGCCAGCTTAGATCCAAACAGAGTAAAAGTAGCTTCCATTTGGCAAAAAAAACAAACGAAACAAACTGGTAATTTAAGCTGGTCCTTCACTGCTCAGAATGGATATTTCAGTGCTGTACTCCCAAAATTAGAAATAGAAAGGAGAACACTACTTAAAGTTCACTAATGTTGGTGAGAGACTATTTGTTATGCCTAAACTGCTAGATTTTAAGAAGGCTGGAGAGAATGTTGAAGCACTTGTACCCATTCATCCACAATGCTTAATTGTTAGTTTATTCCCTGGATTTGTTTCAGAGTTTCAGCTTGTTGTTTTTCTTGTTGGTTTGGTTTGGTTTGGTTTTAAAAAAAGCATGCTCTAGGGGAGTCAGCTTTCACAAACATGAGCACAACTGGTCACTTCACCCTGGTCCTTGGGTGATTCTCAAGCTGATTTTTATTTAGCAGCAGATACTGTTTTATTGCTCCCCTTAGCACAAGTCCAGCACAGATGTGACAGCCTGTAAAAGGGATTCAAGCCTCATCTTCCAGAACGGTGTCCCTTTATCACTCCTTTTAAAGTGTCTTAGTATCTAAAATAGTGCACTGAGATAGTATGAGAGAGTCAGGAAGACCAGACTCTGTCCTCAGGGAAAGAAGATGTAGATTGGAGATGATATTTTGAAAAAGAGAAGATATTATATTGTATATTATGTCTTGAGCTTATAAATTAAATGACCTCTGAAAAACAAAGGAATGCCTTAGGAGACTTAACAAGACAGTACCTAATTTCAGAGTGTTCCTTGGCTTTAAGAAGAATCTGTGCGATAATGGGATGAGACCTGCCAAGTTTCACTGTTATGTACAGCTGCTGTTTATGGAAGATATTTACATGATTTTTTTTTCTTTTTGTCATCCATTCATTTTGTATTTTTGCTGGAGAACAGTCAAACACATTTGTTCATTCACTAGAGGTTACAATGTATTGTTTTAGAGGCACATCTCCATAGTTACTATTTACAGTACTTTGGATAGATTCTTGTTTCAAGCTTCTCCATTTGAAAGTAACACATCTTGATTTTTCAGCACAGAGATTCCTCTCCTCACCAGCTTGCTGATTAGGTAAACATTTAGGCAAATACTCCTATCATATATCTTTAACCATCTAAAATTTAGGCATCTATCATGGCATATCTCTTCAACTGTCTAAATGTAGTCATGTAGTCTAAGCCAGTTACCTAGGCTACCTCTATAAACAATGGAGAGAGAGTTGCAAAAAAATGATTCATTCAAATTATTTCAGATGGTTACCTTAAGAAGCCTGAAATAAGATCCAAGAAGAGCTGAACGCCTACACCTCTTCTCACAAGTGGCATCTAATTTTTTTTGGATCACGAAATGAAAGCTGTGAAAAGTTTAGTTGCATAGGCTCTAAGATACTGCTGTTCAGATACAATCTTCATGGACAACTTAAGTCAAACAGTCCTCAGAGCTGGAGCAGTGTTCAGAATTGCCCAATTCTCTATATGATGCTCAGGACTGAAGATGACTTTCGCTTTTGTTCATAGGTGAAAACAAAATCAAATTTAGAAGAAAAAGGTAAGCAATCTTTCGTTTGACTTTTATTTCTCTTGGTTTTTTTTTCTGTCATGTAGGCTAAGAGCTTCCTCAAATGCCACTTCCATCTGATATTAATTTATGTAATCCATCTAGAATACTATAATACTTTTGTCAAGTAGAACTAATATCAGAACTACACCCACGTCCTTCATGGCCTTTCTTTCCATTTGCCTTATGACTTGTCTTATATCTGGAAATTGTATATGTTACATAAATTACAGTTGCCATCATATCTCTGTGACTTGATGCCCTACTCATTTTGATGCTACTCTTCTTGGGCTTTCCATTTGCTTAAATCACACTGTCTCAGAGATTTGTACATCTACTCTCTAGACCGAAAAAAGTTTGAAGGCAGAAAAAGACTGCCTATCATGTTGGGTCTTTTCCACTTCCCCTAAGCCAAATGACATAATCTCTTAAATATTTTGGAATTCAGAATGCAAAGTACTCACTTTTTCCAACAAAACATGTGACTGTTCTGAGATACACCTCAGAGGCCACCTTATGGGACCGCTGAAAAAGCTATTGTAATGAAAAAGCAGCAGAAATAAAGTAGGAGAGCAGGGAGTAGCATCTGAACTCAGCTCTGTGAACAATACAGAATAATATTTTAATATATCCGGTACCTAATAAGAGGCCTTCCTCAAGGGTTTGTTTGCACTGTAATGAAAACAGTTTTATAATGTGATTTGACCATCAAAACTTACTTGAAGGTCTGCAAACGTCCAATAACACCATCTACCTGATCTCCATCTGTGATGCATAGCTGAAGTCCACAGTGACTATAGAACACATTTTATACAGGAAAAACTTAAGAAATATTTGAGATAAAGTATTTGTGATTAGGCTGTTACAATTTAAAACACATGAAGTATCAGTCTAATAAAGAAAAAGAATTTATGTGGGCGACAATGCAAAACTCCTATTTGGAATAATCTGGAGACTGGATGAGGCACTTAGTGCCATAGTTTCATTAATTAGAACATGTTGGGTGATAGGTTGGACTCGATGATCTCGAAGGTCTGTTCCAACCTGGTTAATTCTGTTTATGTAATACATATTTTCAAGCATTATTGTTCTCATGAAATGCAAGGAAAGAGAAAAAAAAAGACTTCACAAGCTAATAAGGTCCAAGCCTTGAATGAAGAATATCTATTAAGAGAACTAGTTATTAGATAATAACTAATAGAAATTGAGATGTGTCTACAAATTTTGGCTACACTTCTTCAGAATGAGTGCTTCAATGAGCTGTCTAAGGATTCAGACTTCCATCATATCCTACATCTCCAGCCCAATAAATTTAAATTCATTATTGAATGGTGACATAACCTCTACCAGGAGGGTTGAGGATCATGATTGTCCCAGTGTAGGAAATTCAGCTATAATTCTTACAATCTTTCTTCCCTATCATGAAAAAGTAACAGAAATAGTTCTTCCTTTTCCTGGTCAAGTGTCGTTAACTGTTCTTTCTTCCCACTGGCCTTTTCAAAAGAAAACAGTGCTAAAACCTAATCCATGCAGTATGTATTCTATCTATAATTTAAAATTATATATATAAAATTCAGCTTTAAGAAAATGTTAAATAGAATCTATTCCTCCAGTTCTCTTATTATATTATCAGAAGATTTGTCCTTTTCAGGGATTTTTGCTCAGAACTAGAGTTTTACTAGCACAGTCCAGTCTAGAAAAATGTGGCTTCCCAACTCCAAGTCCCGTGAAATATTTGTCTCACCAGGACACATGGTGCATTAAACAATTACCCCAAAACTGCACAGTCATTTTTAAGTGAGACAGGACCAGAACACTTCACCAAGTTCCCAGATTTTATTTCTTTCCACAGGACCTTGTTACCAATGCAAAAATGAAAGCTGATTTTAAATTAAATCTGTCTTAAAAAATAGAACAATTTTAATTTTTTTCCTGTTTTTTTTTTAACTGAGAGTTGACTAGAAACATTGCAGAACACAACCACATCTTGTGTCGTGTGTTAGAGCATATAGACTGCAACATTTTTCACTGTTCTATGTTAAATCATGCATTCAGTTGTTTCCATTTATACTGCATCAAAGCAGTTGAAATCCAATTGAAAAGTTTCTTTAGACAGCTATTGTGCAGGAACATGATGTCAATATTAATAAAGGCTGAATTTCCCCTTGGCTCACTTCTTACAGATAAGATTTTCAATAATACACTGCTTGCACCAAAGGTCTGATGGGACTGGGAATAGTAAAAAACACTAATAAAAGAATGTTGAATGTTTTTATATTAAATTTCCCCAAAGGCAAACTGAAAAGCCTACTTAGAGTACGCCAATCAACATGGCACTTATTAAATGTAACAAGAGTCCTGTTACAACAGATCTTTAAAGCCCCTAAATATGAATTAGAAAATAAAGACAAAAGACAATTACAGATGTATTTCTAGACTGAAGCCCTGGACACCTCACCTGATACTTACTAACATGACACTATGTTTGATCTTCAAAAAGACTCCATTTTTATCAGCCTACAGCTATATTTTTATTACTGCTATTTACTCTAGTTAAGAATTTCATCCTTTCCCTTTCCAGTCTTTTAAAGTGAATTTTTATGTTTGAGAAAAATGCTGTAATTATTTAGAAACAAGTGAAGTTGGTAAATAGGTTACAATACCCACATGACTTTGGTTTGAGTAATATGAGGGAAATGGAAGCATCTGAGTAAAAGTAGTGACTACAGTTAGGCCACCTAGAACAAATGCTCACGTCTCCTAATCATAACATGGGTGACTGAGTGCCTGAGAAATATTTCATTGTGAGGATTACATCTGTTTCACAAAGGCTCATCTCTTACACCTGAATTTAAGCAATATTTTCACCCTGTCAAGGTAGTGACAAATATATTAAATCTGTCTGTCTTCTGAGATTGTGAACCCCAATCTGAGATTTTGCCTTGGGCGCAGCAATAAAAAATAAACTCAATTGTTAAGCATAAGGTTTATTTTCTGCAGATGGAAAGAGAATGGAAAAAGGTTGCAGGACCCTTTGCAGGATTGTAGTTTGTCTGTAAACAACTGACTTAATTTAAATAGCTGTGAAACGTTTAAACTTTTGCGAAAGTAAGACAATGCCTGTAACAGTATTGGCGTTGATGTTAACTGGTGTGTATTAAAGTGAAAAAAAAAAAGTGCATTTTATTTTACAAAATAAAATAATAATTCTTCCGTGTAATCCATGCTAATACTAAGTATTTTGTTTGAATCTGTAAGCAAAGCACAAGGCAATGATTATCAAAATCTCTTCTGTGGATTCAGTAGTTTTCTCAGGTTGTCACATGAAAACTTAAATGTCATCTAAAAATGCTGACAACACACTAAATATGTTCCCATCACGTTTGATGAGTTGCTCTGAACTCATGGGGATCTTTCAGGAGATTTCCTATTCATATTAGATCATATATTAAATAAACAACTACTGTATTTGTCACAAAGAAGTTACACACTTATTAACAGGACAAGAGGCACTGTTTGTCTTAAAATGTCTCCCAGGCTACCAAATACTCTAAAACCTTAGCTTAGGGCAGTTTTCTGTTTTCCGTGGCCCACAGCTCTAAAATATAAAGAATATCATCTTGCATTTACAGATAAATACTGAATTGGAC
The DNA here is from genome assembly GCA_013399055.1 of Ramphastos sulfuratus. Classification (NCBI taxonomy): domain Eukaryota; kingdom Metazoa; phylum Chordata; class Aves; order Piciformes; family Ramphastidae; genus Ramphastos; species Ramphastos sulfuratus. Next base: position 20,563 of record WBNM01021063.1, read on the forward strand.
AGAATTAGGTGTCATTCTTACCAAGATGACTTTACACTTGATAAATATTTAAGTTACCGTTTCAATATCAGTATTTTATTGTGTAAAATACATGTTTTATTCAAAGTTTACTTAAGCAAAAGTTTCAAAGACATTCAATGAGGTACTGTTGAGTTTTTGCTGTAGACTTGGAGAAGTAAATTTGAATGAGCTTTGTAATGTCACTGGAGATACATATATAGGTATTTCCAATAGCCATATTATGGGAAAAATGTATTTCCCATAGACATACTGGAGAAGGAATGTTATTGATATCAGCAGATATCAGTTATTCAGCTAGGAAATTTACTCACCAGGCAGTAACAGAATCAGCAAGGCATCATTATATTTTACATGCAAATTGAACCTAACTAGTATTTGATAGAATAGAGTAATCATAAATGCATCTGTTGATTCAGTTGAAAGATAAAGTAAAACAGGCCATTAAAGCAAGATATGGATTTCAATAGGAGATATTTCCAAAATAAAGGTCAGTTAAATGTTGGTAAAGGCGGCAGGTGTGAAGAGTTAAGGGATGAAAAGAGAAAGGAGACTTGGTATTGCTTTGGGAAGGGTGATGAAAGATGGGTTTGACTTACTGACACAAAGATCTATTTTAAGAGGGATATCAAGAAAATGCAGAGACCAAAATGCCTTAAAAATTACCCAAAAAATGACGAAACATCTTAAGAGTTTAAGAATTAAGAAATCAAAATTCAGGCCAAATAAGACACTGCAAAAGTTACTAAAACAACAAAATAAGCCTTTAAAACCAGAAATAAGAATATGGAAAGAAAGATGTATCCTACAGAGCTACTGCATATCTGTCATTAATAAGATTAATATCTTGATTTTTAATAAGCCTGCTGCAGCTAACTATAGCAACAAAAGCCAGATAAGCAACAGGAATGACATTATAAATTTGGAAACAGAACACCTAAGTCCTAATAGGCTTAAACTGTATGTCTGTTTTTTCTCTGTCCCAGAATGCTAAAAGAGCCAATGTGCAGAATTACAGGCCCAGTTTGTGCCCACTGCCCCTTGCCCTGTCACTTGGCACTACTGAAAATCATCTAGTCCCAACCTCTGATTTCTGTTCTTTAGATATTTAAAGGCATTGACAACATAGCCCCTCAGTCTTCTCTTCTCCAGGCTAAACAGACACAGATCAATTCAACAGTGAATAACAGTACAGCTGAAGAAAAACAAATACAATGATTCAGGGGAGGAAGAAGAGAAGAAATCTATCAAGATAACCTTAAGTCTGTTCATAGCTACTTTCCTACACTTTTATGATATAACTTCACTCCAGGGCAGATATAAAGTAAACCAACCTAAAGGAATTTAATTAAAGTAATTTTAATTGTACTTGAGATTATCTCTGAATGTTTACTTCTCATCTGAGTGAGAGTAGTTTCTCAAGTTTTATGAATCCCCTATGTTTGTATAAATCCTTGAATTGGTGTATTTTAAGGTCAAAAGAAACCACTATGATAGTCTACTTAATAAAGCCTCATCTTTACTTAATTAGTGTTTTCTCTTTGACCAATAACATACATTTTTAGACACCTTCCCTTGATTAGAAAACTCTTGCTGATAGAATCTATATGTCATCAAATACTTTGTCATGTAGCAAAGATCACAGGATCACAGGGTGTTAGGGGTTGGAAGGGACTTCTGGAGATCTTCAAGTCCAACCCCTCTGCCACAGTAGAATCACAGAATCTAGCACAGGTCACAAAGGAATGCATCTGGACTGGTCTTGAAAGTCTCCAGAGAAGAAGACTCCACAACCTCTCCGGGGAGCCTCTTACAGTTTTCTGTGACCCTTACAGTAAAGAAGTTCTTCCTTGTGTTGAGGTGGAACTTCTTGTGCTGTGGTTTATATCCGTTGGCCCTTGTCCTATCACAGGGCACAAGTGAGAAGAGTTTGTCCCTTCCCTCTTGACACACAGCCCTCATATATTTATATACATTTATTAGATCCTCTCTCAGTCTTCTCCTCTCCATACTAAAAAGCCCCAGGTCTCAGCTTTTCCTCATAAAGCAGTGCTCCTGTCCCTAAACACCCTTGTACCCCTCCTTTGGACTCTCTCAAGTAGATCCCTGTCCATCTTGACTATAACATAACATAATATAATAATATAAGATATATCTTATATTACAGGTATGTAACCTTCTTTCTACCAGTCAAAAAGTTCCGTTTGTTCATGGAGTTCCACATACATCAGGAAGTTGGAAATGATATAGCAATACCTTTATAAACATTTACTTTAAGAACTAGTTGAAAGCAATACTTGAAAGTATCTACAGGGTCAGCAATATACTCAACATGGAAGTGATTTGGCAGCAGAACTGAAATAATTTTTTTACCCATGTACAAATACAGCATGAGAGAGTTATTTTCTTGTCTTTCTTGAATATTGTCAGGCCCCTTTCTCTTTCAAATTTGAATTCTGTGAGGCCAAAAGATGTGAATCTTCTCAGAATGGCAAGCTAATGTTTGGATTGCATAAACACTTTAAAGATGTTTTCTCTTTTGCTTTGTCCTAGCAGGGAAAAAAAAAAAAAAAGAAAAGAAAAAAAGGTTAAAAGTTAAGATCAGTTTCCTGTGGGGAAGCTGATGAAATGTTTCATTATCTGTGCAGGGAAGCAGACAACTTCAAGGAAATGTCACTAACTTAGCATGATATTCTTAAGCTAAGCATCATCTCGCCCAGCAAAAACCACAGGAACGCATTATAGAAAAGATCTGTTAAGTAAAATTAAAAAAAATCTGAAGTAAATTTCTAGGGAGGGCATTTTCTTCTCCCTCCCTGACATATAATTAGAGCCCTGCACAGAACAGATAGGTCAGCCTGGTAAATGAGGGCACGCTATTACTCTGTGGCATCTGATAGATGTAGAAAGATTGAACATTTTAATCTGGGGGGTGGGGGGAAAGTAGATATATATATATATACTAGACATTTTCAACAAGTGGGAGATGACTTAGCCCTTTCTGCCACAACTTATGCTCCAGCTTCCTGTGTAGGTAGTGGCATCTGAGCAAAGGTAAGGCTGTTAACTAATCAATTAAGCATTTCTTTCTCACTTCACGTCAATATCCCTGGAGAAGGGATATTTTCCAACAGTCTTATATGTAAACAAGACATTGGATATCTGTTCACAGATTCACAGATTGTATTGGGTTGGAAGTGTTCCTCAAAGATCACTTTGTCCAGACCCTCCTGCAGTGAAAAGGGACACTTCCAACTAAATCAGGCTGCCCAGGGCCGTATAAAGTTTAATCCTGAATGTTTCCAAGGACAGAACCTCAACTACATTCCTGGGCAATCTGTTCCAGTATTTCTCCATTCTCATTCTACAGAACTTTCTCGTTATGTCCAACCTAAATCTATCCTGCTTCAATTTAAAACCATTCCCCCTCATCCTATTGCTACAAGCCCTTCTAAACAGCCCTTTCTCACACAGTATTTCACCTGTGGTCACACCAGAGAAGAATAGAGTGGCAGAAACAACTCTCTCAATCTGCTGGACATGCTTCTATTCCCATGCCCTCTCTTCTTTCTCCAAGTGGGAGCCTGGAAAGGGCAAAAAAAGGACAAATTTCTCACTCCCCAGACTCTCCTTTTTCCTCATCTACCCCTCAGTCAAGCATATGGATTTCCAATTAAACAACTAGAGTAACTGTCCCTCCTTTCTATCAGATAATTTTGAAATTTTTCATGAACACAATTACATTTTAAGCTAAATTCTAATTTAGTCTAAGTAGGAGTAATTCTAAACATTTTGCAGTGCTGGTATTTAAGAAAAGCAAATTAAAACTGGCCACCAAGAAGTTGATCAAGACAGAATCTGATCATATTCACAAATTTTAACTGCTAACAAAAATTAAATTTTAAAAAAAGCAATCTTGTCACAAAAGACCTCTAAAGGCAGGCTAACAATAAATCAGTGATCAAATGGCCTGTACTTCCATGACATTAAGCAGGACTCAGCAAGCCAGTCTCTTTGCAATAGTTCTATCAAGGCTGCATGTTGATTGATAACAGGAAACTGCATAGTTTTCTGCTTTCTTGTGTATACACAGGATGCCAAACATATCTCATTAAGAACATCTGCACTCTTTTCTCAAGAGGATTTTGTAGAGTGAAAAGCAGCAAGACCAAAAGCTGTGCCATGTAGATTCTGCTACTGTAACAGGTAGCCTGCTACACTGCATTAGGCAGAGCTGCACTGCAAATCACCAAAGAGGCAGCTAATTGCCAGAGAAGAGTGAATCCACTAGCACCTTCTCTTTCCTCTGTTAAGTTTGCACCAGGGAGTAAGAGAGGCAAAGTGTGCTTTTTCTCCAGAAGAGTGAGGAAGTAAATGAACAAACTCTCAAGCTTCAAAAAAAAAAAAAAAAAAAAAAGGAAGTTGGAAATTAGCAATGCTTTTCCTGATGGTTTTGAAAATATGATGCAAAATGAAGCTCTGTGAAAAACTAAGAGGTACATCACTGTCATTACCATTACCAATTCAGGCAATGTCTTAAAAAGTGTTTGGGGCTTGTGCTCCAAAAACAGACTGATTTGACTATTTTATCTGTACTCTTTGATTCGCTCTATGATGATCTAAGTGAAACTTGAGTTTACAAAAATAGTTCAGAATAAAAAGTTGGCACTACCAAACAATTACGTTACCTCTCCATAGGTTTTGCATGGTGAATAGATTCTATATGCAAAAAAAAAAAAAAAATAATATTTCCATGCACACAAGAGTGGGGAGGAGGAGAGGGAATAATTAGCTGGTCGCTATAGTAACACAGATAGAACTAGGACATCCCACTCACATGAAAAGTTTGTCTTAGATTTTGGTTAAGTATTCCTCATATAGCCCTTTCCCTTGCCTTTAAAAATCCTCAGTTTTTATGTGATTACGGTGAAAAGTCATTTAAGTTTTCCACAGAAAACACAGTACCGGCAGAGAGAAAACTTCGAAATTGCTAATGTAAACCTGATTGGGCATCTGCACACCATGAAATAGGAGCATTGACAGAGAAGAACAGCAAATTCACAATAGAGTTGTCTCAGCGCTCTTTCCATTCAATCATCGCTCCAGAAGTTTGACAGAAAAGGTGATAGTCTGTGTAAGACTGCTGTCCATCCTGAATACCTTTTATCTCTCAAATACCAATGAGTTTGTCAACTCATGTTTTGTCACCTCCAAGAACTAACCGTCAATTTCCTCGGGAAATATGAAAAAAGCTTCTTGGAGAAGGACATACATTGCTGGACACTACACAGAGGCACTGGAGACTTGCTTTATATTGCTGCTGTAGTCCTTGCCACCAGACAAATCATACTATATATCTGCATACTTGGGGAAAAAAAAACCCAACACAAAAAAACAAACAAGTTTTGAGCACTGCTGTACTGCTTCTGGATCAATGCTGTCTTGGATTTGACCAGATGTAATCATCAGTATACGGAAAAGATCAGGACTGTCCAAGTAGACCATCCTGTGCCTCAGCTCCTATCAGTGAAAGTACAGTACTCAAAACCTTCTCAGAGACACTTGAAGACAGCTAGTGTTAGTAGTTGACTCTACCATTCCCCAATTGTTCTGGCTATTATTAGCATGTTCCAGACTGTCCCAGATAGTTTTGATCCTGAAATGTATATCATGCATGATCATTAAATGTCCCACAAACTTGAGCTAGAAAGCAGAGTCATGAAATTTCAGGCAGAATTTCATGTGCAAGCAGGCTTATTCTGCAGTCCTTTCTGTACTGATTTCTAGGTAAGGTATGCATTGGTTTGTGCTACCAGAGTCATTAAAATGATCACCAGGTAAACACGAAATTATTTTGAAAATTTGGCTTCTAAGTAAAGCTCGGTGTGAAATTTTATAAATTGGCAATAACAATGCTCATGTGAGACCTTTGGATGGAATTTGCTCTAGAAATATATAGTATCATTAATAGTAATTGTGCTTTTATTGATAGCATGACACTTCATCTGTCAAAAGTGGATTAATGCTGTCAAAGAAAATTCAATACTGTTCTAATATACATACCAGATACGTCAGGCTCCTTTTCCTTCTATGGTTTTGTTTGGTTGTTTTTTTTTCTCATTGCATGTTGCTTTTTTTCTGCCTTTTACTGAGATGAAACTGAACATATCAAACATTTCAGAAAATAAACTACTACATAAATTTTTTCTACTGTACAGTTTTTCCTTGGCCATTTCAGAGAATTGTAATTCATCTTTGGAAAGCAAATATCTGTTGATTTTTTTTTTCCTATACTACAGAGTGACATACATAATCATTCATCTAAATATGGACCAGATGGGATACACCCTAGAGCAACAATAAATAGGAAAGAAACAATAGATAGATTTTTGTTTCCAACTTTTTATGGACTGTATGGTGGCACTCTGAGCATTGAGGGCAATGTCAATATATTTCTCTGTTCTCTGGTGAGAACTTGTGTTATTGTTAGAAAACTTAACTGTGATATTTCATTTATGTAAATAATACCAAAATACATTAATGCAAATATTGATAATCCAGTCATAAATAATCTGAAAATTGTCTCCTGTAAAATCCAAAGGAAACAAATGTGACAGTAAATGTGACAGTGTCCTGCAGAGGATTGCTATCATTGTTACTAGCATCAAAAAGCAAGCAAAACTGAAACATTTATAAAAGGTGGTCTTCAAATGCTTGAGGTTGTCAAGACGTATTTTTTCTTACTGAGCTTGAAACTCTGTGGTCAAACCTATTTCCCCAGAAGGTTGGGGGTTTTTTGTTTTGTTTTTTTTTGATTGTCAGCCATTAAAAGTAAAGAAACTACTTCTGATTTTTATAATTATTATATCTATATGCATATGAAATTGAGAAAAAAAATAATTAGCCATTTACATTCAAAAGCTCTGTCATCAGTGAGACACAGTTGACATTGGAAGAGGTGAAGAGAATAGCACTGGAGTAATTTCTGCTCAAACTATACTGACAAATAGACTAAGTACTCCCTGAGCAGGAAAAGCACTGAAGGCATTGGTTTAGAAATGCTTCCTCTCTCCTGAAGCATTCCCATAACTAAGGTAATTCACAGAGATCAGTCCTATTAGGATTCAACTCCTTACAATAAACAGGCTAGCATCAATGTAACAATGTGAAGCTCAGGATGTATCCTTCGTGTAAAACTGCTCATTTCCCACAGTATTTCAATATAACAAGCTGGGATGTGAAAGCCTACATTCTAACTAAATATCACGTTAGTCACCTGTATCTTTTTATGGTCTTGCCTATATTAGACGATTAGAACAATTAATTAGATAACTTAGATTTTCTAACTACGGTAAAACAATTCATGTTTTGGGTGACTAACTTCAGAACCACTGAATATGCACTGCTTACAATAAGCTATTTGTCATGATTTCAGAGTTCAACCATTTCACAACTATTCTTGGGGGCAGAAAAAAAAAAGCAGATTAAATTATTCATCTTAATGTATAAAAGTATGTTTTTCACCCTCTATTGATTCCATCCTATTTTATATGAATACCCATGCTTTCTAATTAAAACAGGTGACAACTCTCACAGTGTTCTCATATGTGTCAATACATCTTAGACCAAGATGACTTTGAAATTGAAAAAGTGTTCATAACATTAACCTTTACCTATCATCTGTTTTGCTACTGTAGAAAAAAAAAGTCATTTGACAAAATGTGTTTAGTACAGAAAGGACATAATTGCATCTCTTCCTTTGCTAACAAATGACTAATCGCTCATTCATTTACTTCATATTAATTGTTAAAAGATTACTCATGATGAACTAACGTATTATTAATATCCACATTATATGTGCATCCATGGAAATTCCATTGCAATATGGCAATAAACTAATGTACCATTATTTTAAAGTTAATTATTGTTGCATTAGCAGTAACTGTGAAGAAAGTATTCGGGGAATTTTTACCTTTTTTATTTTGGTTTGGGTCATGGTTTTCTTTTGATGGTTTATGTTTTGCTATTTTGTAAAAGTGAAACCAAGATGAGGAAAACTGAGGCTATTTCATTCTATTCCTATAGCTTTTTTTCATTTTCAGCTTGTATTACTGATTTTTTTTTAATGGGCAAATATCACAGTTCAGTCATTTGACTGAAAAGTACCAGTTGTCTGCTATGAAACTTAATAGTTCTCATCTTCTCCAAGACCATAAGGAAGAACATAAGAAAATGCAAAATTTTATTATTATATTATGGAATTCTATTATTATATTAAAAAATAAAAAGACCAACATTTTCTGAGATCAATATATACAGTAAATAAATAAATCCATCTGGTGAAACAGTTATGTTTTTAATTTTTTTGCCTTAGCCTTGGTTAACAAATCAGATCCTTGGTATTCATGATGCATACCTGTTCTTCTTTGCTTTGAATTTCAAAGATATATGCATATTGAAATTCAATTAATGTCTGTGTGTATGCACACATGCACATAGACACACAGGTTTTTCAGGCATGAGTAATCACATTGTTTAATTTGAAACTGTGACAATAACTCAAATTGAATTTCAGGCTTTGAAACCTTTTGTTTTGAGAATTATTTTGAAATTTATTATTTAATAAAATTTCACCTAGAACAATGCAATCATATGAAGAGAAAAGAAGATAGGGAAATAAAGAATTGTCAGTGTTAAAAAAAAAACAAAACTAACTAAAAAGACTTCATTAGACTTATTTAAATAGTATTTTTATTTTTTAATATACTAGGATTCTGATGTTTGGGCTTTGTGTCTGCAGATCATGAGCACACTACTGTGTACACATTTCCTTAGTCCCTGGCACTATTTGGCTTTGTGGAGAAGTGCACAACAGTTCTCAGCATCCTTCTACAGTGCAGGAATCGTTGAATTTAGTCTTTGGAACTTTAAATCTGAGCCAACTCTTTAAATAAATCCAACTGACCTGGATTCAGCCCACCCTTTTAAAATTTCATTTGATTGTTTTAAAGGGAGTTTGGAGAGCAGGCCTTTGTAAAGATACGCCTCTGAAAAAAATAGGCAGCAGCAATTCATGAGGCTGAGTTCTTAATAAGACTGTTTCTGCCCTACTCCAGGAGGTTGCTAGATCACAATCTGAGATCAATGGGATTTAAATTTTGCTTAGGTGCTTTCCTAAGTCACATTCATTCATCTTCATAGAACCATTAAACAAAACCCAAAACAAAACAAAGAGAAAAAACACTACAACAACTTAGAAATCAAAATCATTTGTCATATCAATACTTTCATATTTCTTTTTTGTTTTTTTAACATACCTTTGAAATCAGTTGTGTTTAAGATTGCAGAATCTCTTGAACCTGTCCTCTTAATTTCCGGAAGACCATTTTTTTTTGGATTGTGACTCTTAGGAAGTAAAAAAGAAACATCTTTGGAACAACCAGTATTGATGCTTAGAGTGTTCACAAAGATGCTAAAAATGTAAATTAATTATGAAAGTTCATGCTGGAAATACTCCCATACTCAAATATGCTCTAGAAAACTTGTTAAGGAAACTGTCTGTGTCAAACATTACATTAACCAACTTTTGGAGAGAAAAAAAATCACTCCCCATCTGACACTTGTGATGATACTGATCAGTAACCAAGACTCCAGACTGTTGGCTGATGCTGAAGTTAAATGTGTATGACAGAAATAGCAGCGATGATGGATGGCCTCGAATCTGCTGAACTGACAAAATGCTACAACACTTAGGATGCTTGGTTGTCAGTAAAAACAGGTAACATAGGGACACGATATTTGAAGTCTTTACATGACATAATATGAAATGATGGTCAGCACTGAACCTTGACTACTTGACATTAACAGTGTTAATTTATATGTAAGAATCTGCCTACCACAGCTGTGATACAGGTCACTTGTTGAAATATCAACATGGAGCACAAACTAACATAAAGAAGTTGAAGCTGATGCAGCTATAAAGACACACGAATCTCAAACTTTTGCACTGATGACTATCTACAGTGGGGCTTACTTGTGTCATCCTTCTCTAGATCTTATAAAACTGTTTGTGAAATTCATACATGTAAGTATACATACATACTAAGTGTTTGGAATATCATACATATTCCAGGAGTACCCAAATTCCTGTTGTGGTTCATTTTTTCTACCTCCATATAACCTAGGGGAATTAAAAGGGGGGGAAAAAAACAAACCCATAAATCAGTCTCTATTTCTGTCCATCCCTCCTTAGTATTTCCATTGTATCAACATCCTGTAGTTGCCAATCAAGTTTTTTTTTCCCCATTCTGGTCTTACTGTGTTCAGGCATTTACCTTAGGATGCAATAAACTGCTTCTGGACATACCTGGTTCACTCTTTAAACGCAGAAACCTATTTGATTAAAAACCACTGTAAATAATTTTACTCTACTTTTTCTTTTCTACTCAGCAGCCAAATTTTTCTCCCTCATTCCTACAAAGATATAAGAAATGTGCACTAAAATAGAATCAGATTTTTGTGTTTTCATCATCACTCTGAATATTTTTATTATGTTTAAATTTCTGTGGCTAATCTGATACACAATCATATTTATGGGAGAGAGAAATATTTGCACTTTACAGTAAATGTCAACTTAGCTAGATTTTTTTTTATTGCCTGGAGAAATAATCATATTTTTGGTAAATGTCTCTATCATTTGATCTTTTACTTACCTTGTAGTGGTTTGTAAACTGCATGGAGACAGAGTATACTTTTAAATTCTCTGCCTCTTATTACTGATCAACTCTCTCCTTCCTAGACTTCATGGTGGGAAGCGTCATCCTTCTCAGGCACCCTAATATTGATTAAAACCAGCAAGAAACAGTTGTGACCCGTTATTTGCAAAAGGAAAATAAACTAAGAGATACACTGTTTGCTACATGTTATGACTGGTAGCATTAATAGTATGGGTGAGGATCTTAATTTTTGTGTTTTAAACCCATCTTTTGAAAGAAAAATAAAGACAAAAGTTCAGATGCCTAAACAATAGGAATCACAGATCATTCCATCAAGTATTAGATAGAAAAATGTGTTGAAAGAATAGAAAGGGAGAACAGTAATGGGAAAACTAATAGAAAAACAGATCCAATGTGCCTGCATTGATTTTTGTGATTACTGTTTATTAAAATGTGGTGGATACAGATTATCTTTCTTTCAAATGCTCTGTATTTATTATTGCTTCATTTGCTTTGAAATGATAACTGCAGGCACTTAAATAAATGGATTCCAACATAGTCTAGTTTCATTTTATCATCCTTGACTGTGATAAGTACCCCTGTAGAAATGTTATTTTGAATCTTCTTTAAGCAATGTTTCTCTGCTAATCACAAGATCTTTCTGTGTATGTCTTCTGCAGTGCTTGTATTGTCCACATTTTCTCTCTTATCCTAATGGCAGGAAAATATTTTCTAGCATTAAAAAGAAAAGCTACACTTTTGGAAACAACTTTTGCTCTGATTTTATTGAACTATTTCTATTTTTGAGTTAGACATTCTAAGATATTCAGATATGGCAGAGTCAGTGCCTCTGTGACCAAATTCCTAGGTGACCCTTTGTACAAGTTCACCTACATTACAGCTATCTAAGTAAATTAAAAGTGGCCAGGTGAGTTTCTGGGAACTGAGACCCTCTGGCATGGAACACCCATATCTATGCTAATAAGATATTTTTGCTCCCAGGCAGGGTAGATGTTTGCAAACTGCCCATCAGTAATGGTCCCTGGACTTAGCTAAGCCCCAAAATGAAATCACAATTTGTTAGCAGGGTACTAGCTGGATAAGCCAGAATCTTGTAAGAAGCTACTCTAACAGACGTAAGACTATTTCCAGTCACTGTCTAATTTACCAGTAGGGGTGTACCTTTAAACTCTGCACACTACCTCTCTAAAACTGTCATGATACAGATGGCTAAACATCACAATTCCAAGGAATTTTAAGAAATGAAAGTTAGACATGTTAGATGTCTGTGAAAACCCCACTAACTGCCTCATTGCATTAGATAATTACATCTTTAGATGGTTATGTGCATTTTAAAATGTCTGCCTATAAAAATGGAATTTGTAGTTCCTCCTTTGTTTGTCTTGCAGCTTATACAGAATGACTACACTGCAGACTGTGGCTATTTATGCAGGCTTCTGGTCAGGTTTTACAGCCAGAGCTGAACTCTGTACTATGACAATATGCTAACCAGCTATTGAAAGCTTGCTTAGGTACCTCTATGAGTGCAATTAATGATATAGATGTCTTACCTACGGAATTAGGATTGTCCCTCTAGGGTAAGGAAGGTAGGTGTTACTTCTTCACTCACAAACTACAAATTCGCAGTCCAGCACATGCGGCATCAGACTTATTCTCTCACGCATGGAAAGGTGGGGGCTTTTCCAATGGTTATGAATTACTGAGTGCTGCTGTTGATGAACTACTTACAATTGGTCAGTTGGTATAGATCCCCCTAGAAAATCCTACAGTGACAGTATGGAAATTTCCCACTTTCTAATTACAATTTGAATATTAATATCTTTTGCCATAAAAGGTAAAAGAGATCTTTTGGTTTAATTGTAATCCCCTCACTGTTGAGTTGTTATGATCTGTACTTTTGCTGTGTATGAAGTTTTGTTATTTCTAATAAATGGTATGTATTTATAATTGACTTATAACACTCCTTTACTCTGTTTATAGTTCTAAATGTGTGTTTTTCCTACATGTTCCCACCCTAATGACTTCAAAATCTTAATTCAGGAATGTAGTTAGACTACTCTGAAGGTTTGAAAAGCACTGAGGAATGCCTGATGGATGCATCAATTACCAAAGCTTGATATATGAATTAAGATATATAGAGAGATCTCCATAACGAACACAAGAGGCACCTGCATTAATTTCAGAGTGAATTATCACTCTTACAAACTTCTCATGGCAGCAATGCCGCATTTCGTAGAAGCAATAATTTCATCTCTCTCAGAAATGGTGCACTCATTATAACAGCATAAGGATACTGTGCAGTGCCTTTATTAGATGGGAATAGCTATATGATGCTTCTGAGTAGCTTGCCCTCTTGTCTTTTGAACTGAAAGGAAGCTAAAGCATAAACACACAGAATCCACAAGAAAAGCAGTAATGGCACAGACCTTATTTTGAGTGCTCTTTCTGCTTGTTAGTACATGTCGTCTGTTTTGTGCACATTGCCTACCTGCTGTATTCCTGACCTTCAATGATTCTGCCCTACCCTGCTTCCTACATAGAGCATGAAATATCATCTTGGGCCTTTTTCCTTCATTTTTGGAGCAGTTCAGGGTATTCTTTACCAACAATATTCAAAACTAAAGAACTTAGATCACAGGACACTCTGGTTAGATCAATACTCCTAAGCAGAAGATGACAAGGGACTGATGCCTATCCCTGCAGGCAAATGGAATATTGCAACTAGAGCACTTAGAATGAGTAAATGTGTTGTGTCCACAGCATGGAGCATTCTGTTCTGGAGTTATCCAGGCCCACTGTGTTGTTTCTATTGGTCTGGCACTAATTCATGTGTTTCACACATCTTAACAAATTAAAGTATTTTATAGTGAAAGAGCTTTGCTGCAGCTCAGCAAAGAAGCTGGCATTCCAACAGCAGAAAACTTTTAAAACTATGTTGTATACTGTGAGATGTGGCATAAAGACATTTGAAGGTTGCTGAGGGTGCAAAGTTTCCCAGAATGAAGCTAAAGAATAACTGTTGCTTGACAGAACCACATGTGAGAGAGACTTACCCTGCATTGCTTTCTGAGTGGCATCCTGGTTTCACTGTATATTGAAAACTCTTTAATTTCATGGTCACTGGACCCCAGGCAGCCTCAGACCACCAAATCTCCCACCAGCCCTTCTCTGTTTGTGAACATCAGGTCAAGCAGGGCTGCACCCCTGGTAGGCTCACGTAACAGCTGAGATAAGAAGTTGTCCTCCATAGACACTAGGAACCTTCTAGACTGCCTCTTCTTTGCAGTGTTAGAGTCCCAGTAGATGTCTGGCAGGTTAAAGTCGCCTACAGGAACAAGGGCAAGTGACCTTGAGGCAGCCTCCAGCTGCTTAAAGAATAATAAATCAACCTCTTCTTCCTGGTTAGGTGGTCTATAACAGACTCCAACCAGGATGTCAGCCTCGTTGGCCTTCCCCCTAATTCTTACCCATAGGGACTCAAACTGATCATCCTTAATCTCTACTTCCATGACATCCAGATCATCCCTAATACATGGGGCCACTCCTCCACCCCTTCTCTGAAGGGGAATTACGGGATGCTTGAATGAGCAATGTAAATGTAAAGTCCAGGTGTCAGAGTATGTCATGTCTCACATATGACAGAAAATACTGCATTAATTTCATAAAGTTTGTTTGAATGTATTTTATTACATAAAGTTTGTGTGTATGTATTTGTCAGCTGTACTGACTGTACTAGGCCTACATTCCCCTTTATAACTGCTAGAAAACTACAACTAGAGAAACAGGTCACAGGGAAGTATTCCTTTGAATTAAAAAAGTCTTACGGAACTTTCTATTTTACTTTGTCGTTTGGAAGGGGGATTCTGTTGTTGTTCCAAGAGAAATCCATCCATTTTGTTCAGCCCAAGTCTACAAAGAGGAGAGTCATTGACTCAAAAAAGCTCATTGTATTTAATACAGCTTTTTCATTAGCTCTTTGCCTTTTTTTTTTTTTTTTTTGGGTGATTCTGGGAAATTTTGCCCTTTAAAATTACTTCTTTGTTTGTACTCCCTTTCAGAAAAGAAATGTTTTAGTTACAATTGAGTGTCCTTTTTAAACAACAAAAATCTTTTCTACTCCCAATTGCTTGGGTCTTCTTTTTCTAACACCAAGTAATTTGTCTTTTGTAAAGCAGAAACCTACTACTGTGAGAAGAACTTTAAAATAAAGCCCATACCATACACCTGACAAGCTTCTCTTCTCGTGGTGTATGTTGCAAACAGATCTAACAGTATGCAAACACCTGGACCTCATTTTGAAGATCTCAAAAGTCACTTAAATGGATGCACAATTAAAGTATTTTTATGAGTTTGATTACATCTCTCTTGCGTATGTTTTTGAAGACTGAAAAAAGGGGTCATAAAATACTGTTTCAAAGATAATTCCCTGGCAATTCTAGGAATGTCGTTATAGCATTTACTACAAATGAGTAATGAGGAAGAAGAAAAATGACAGTGTAAGCAACCTGGGACATAAATTTAATTCAAAACTCATAGTTTATGAGTTCTTCAACCACATAGCTGAATGGCCAGAAAGAAAGAAATAATCCTTATCTAATCCTTATCGGTATTTTTCCTGTTTGTGTTCCTGTCATGTAAGTTCCTTGGGGCAGAGAATGTTTGTGTATTGTCTAGCATTGTAATAATTTAGTCTGGATTTAGAACATTTGGCTAATGTCTTGAAGCAAAAATAATAAATGTGGTCTAACTTTGATGTAGATACTCAGAGCCAACTGCTGCTTTGCAGTTTTCCAAACTAGTTAGCTACAATCTTAACATAGTTGCAGAAAAATGGGAACAAGTGTGTGAATGGCAGTGAGAAAGCTTTGAAACTTTGTGTATATAATAATCAGTTCCTGTAGTCTTCACTGAAAGACTCAAATATCAGAAGCACAGCAAATCATTCTGCATTATCCAACAGAGAAGGAGCAACAGTTAACTAGAATTTAATCTCTCACTCCACTTCCTTTCGGTAGAAGACTGAAGTGTCTGATCATAGGCAGAAGGGAAAGCATGTTTCAGAATTAGCACCCTGCTGCCCACTGTCATACAACAGATTTTACTTTGAAATAAAAATTCACTATCTATACATTTTCTGGCTAATAATGACTTCTGAATTGTAACCTCGAATGAGTGAGTAGACTTCAAGAGCATTTCTATGTCTTCCCTTTAAGTCATTTCACCACTTATACACGCAGGCACCAAAATCTGTTATTTTTACATTTTTGAGAAGTGTTATGAATGGAAAATGTAGCTAAGTAGCTCATTTTTCTCAGCATTAATTGTTCCCCCCCTCCCGGTTTTGAGGATTATTAGGATGGCATTTTGCTATTGCCAAGGGACTGGCATGAACACTTTCATGCTTTCACAAACTCTTCTTTGGGGGTCATTGGCAACAGGATTACACTGATCAAATACAGGTCAGATAAATCTTGCTCTAACTATGGAGAAATGTTCGCTGTAAGTACAAGTGACACTGGGGTGTCTGATCACACTGAAATAAAATCCCATTAATCCAAGCTTTCCTGTCTTTTTGATAACTGAAACAGACTCTGAAGAGGGTTTTTTTTTTCCATGTTACTACTATATCGTAATTTCTTACGAAGACACTCTTCTCTGTTAAAAACATAACCACAGATTTACAGAGTGTTGCAATTTATGTTTTTAACTTACACTGATGTGTTCTGCCAAATACTGAGTAGCCACACAAGAAGACTACACGTGGTCATTAGTTTACTGTCACATCTCCCCTTACGTTACTGACAGGTTCTTCATATGGATAGGAGTCTTACAGGATACATGAGTTATCATTTACTTCTGCTTCATTCCTAAAACATCCAGACCTCTTCATGGTAAGTTATGAAAAAAATTCAAAGGTATTTCTATAGCTTCGAGGAAATATTTTCGTCCCTAAAACACAGAAAGGCAACCAAAGTGAAACAAGAGGCAATTTGTTGTAAAACACAGTGCGTGTTGCAGGTTTGTGCTCCAAAAGGGATATTTTATCTTCTTACCTTTCCAGCACATAATGAGATTAGGACCTGATTAGGACCTAATGTTAGAGATAAAGAAAGTTCTAGGATCAAATAATGCCTATATATTTTTTGTTAAAAATCTACCTTATTTATGTGGAAATGTCTTCACTCAGCAAAGAATAAGACCGAAATTCCTAGGAAATTTCTCAAGGAGAAAAACTCCTAGAGAGGACTTTTCATTCTTAGAGAGGAGTTTTCATTCTTATTCATTGGAAATTGATGGTAAGTTTTGAAGCCCAAACTGGAGTTAGGAGCTGAAGTAATGTGTTTTAAGCATTTACTTACATGCCAGAGGATCTTCAGAATAAAGAAGAGTCCTCATTCGATGTGAGAGTTGTGGACTTGGGCAGAATTTACCTACTGCAACGTGTAGGCTGAATAAATATTCAAACATTAGATTTTATCTAACGCTGCAGAAATACACAGTTGTAGTTGAGATCTACGAACTATGTATACCAAGATTTGCTTTAGTGCTTAGGTCAGGCAAACAGGTTTGAGTGGACAATAAGTGTAAAAAATTCTAGATATTGTCTGAAATTACAGCAGGATAATGTGATTTAGTGGTCCTAATCCTATAAAAAAACTTTTATACACTAGTTGTTCCTTCCAGAAAGTTGTGCTGTCTCTCTTACTGAATGCAGATAATCCACATTCCTGTGAATTTCTAGAACTTTGTACAGTTTGGAGTGGTTTGGGTTTTGTTTATTTCTTGGTTGGTTGGTGTGGCTTTTGCCTTTTAACATAATTTGTAGAAATTTAATACTATTAATTGTCATATCAAATTGCTTTTAAAGTGCATAAGCACTGTATTAATGTATTTAAGTATTTCTTTCCTATGCTATACCTACCCTAAAACAAACCTAGCTGATTTTGGTTTGGTTTTATTTGTTCATTTTCCTTCTCTTTATTGAAAGAATTTCCCATATTTTATTCTTTCATGTTGCCTTTTTCAAAAACTGACCAGACATATATTGGATTATGGCAGTAAATATGTTACCAATGGATTTTTCCCAACTTTATCTGAGGGGTGACTTACTAGAATTTTTCATTCACTCACCTTTTTAAACATTAGGAGTACTGATAAATGAAATGCTAATGCCAGTCCATATAGCACCCACTTTGAACAGATGTTCGTAATCTTGTGGCCGGCGAATCAGTGGAGCTCTCTCTAGTGGTAGGATAGCTGGAAATTTTGAGATAAAATAGACTAAGTTAACAAATACTCCATAAAACAGAGTAAACAAATTGAACAGCAAAATTTAAAACCCAAACAGAAAAACTGCATCTCTCAATGTAAAAAGATCTCATTTGTAATTTTTGTATTTTCAAAATTAAGGTTAAAAGAACTTTGCCCTCTCCTAACCCTGGAAATTAACCAAGTAATTTTTTTTTCTATCATATTTTATATAATTGAGCTTTCCTTTACTGCATATTATAAAACACATGCTTGAAACTGTGCTTTTGATATTTGTACATCGTAAAATTCTACGGAAGAGGAAATGTTTTATCTACATCTCACTGGGTTTATGTAAATACCTACACTGTTTACATGCGTAGACAGTGTGGTCACAAGATCCATTGTAACTGCTAGGCTGGGCTGGATTATGAGGTTGTCTAGCAAGTCTGTACTGATCATGATATACACTGAAGTCAATTATCCCACAGATAGAATATGTAAGCTACAGTGAGGTCCAAGGAGATAAAGAAGAAACCAAAGTGGTCTTGGCAGTCAATCTTCTGGTGTCACAGAAAGAAGAAGAATGGAAGATACCAGAGGACGGTTAGCTAGTGAGAAATGGAAGGAATCTTTTGAAAACCTTGAAGAGTGTATCTCAGATGGCACACAGCTCCTCAAAGGGAGAAGAGTGAACTTCTCATCTTCTGCCTGAATGATGGAAAAATAACGAAAATAATAACAGGATGGAGAGGCATCAATAAAGAAAATGTAGTTCAAATCAGCATGTCATGAACAAATTAAAACAATTACCAAAAGCATGAAGAAAATACTTTTTTTCCAGTTGCTGTCATGGGTTCAGTTGAGTCTGCTGATGAGCATTCAATACCATGCTGATGTCATCCCAGCTTTATAGATGGAAGTGCTGGCTAGAGCAAAGTATCATGTGGCTTGTAGTTCAGATTGTAACATGAGAGGCTTCCTGTTTCCCATTTGGGCATGTTGATCTCTTCTGTTGGGCTGGGTGCAGGCTTGGAGGGTGAGGAGGGTCATTTTATGGTTGCCTTGTTTCTTCTTTGCTTTTCTGTGAAATAAGCTAAGGTGATGGTATATTGTATTATCCCATTAACCCCTCCTTATCGCAACCCACAGCGCTTTTTGTGTGTTTCACTCTCTCTTGATTGTGGGAGAGTCCAGTTAGAGCAGGGTATCTTAAATCACGACAGTTGCATACATGCTCATTAGAGGTGATAAGCAAGAAGACCTGGAAATTATCATTTAACAGAAGAATTTTGTACAACTGGAACAAGTGAAATCAATCATTTAAATACTAAATAAAATATAATAAAATATCATAAACTAAAATAATTAAAGAAAATAAAATATAATAAAAGAGGAAGATACTGTGAAGGAATTGTCAGTACCCCAGAAGCAAAAGATACTGAATACAAGAGGCACAGCTTTATTTTCTGAAGTATGTGAATAAGAGAGACAGACGAATTTATATTCTGAGTTTTACTGAGATGCATGTAGGGGAGGGAGAGAAGAAGGATCAATGTGCAGAGTTTCAGTTTGGGAGACTTGCGTAAAAGCAATTGAAACACAAAAGCAAGTTGCCCAAGAAGGTTGTAGAGTTTCCATCCCCTCAGATGGTTAAAACCCAAGTGGACATGGTCCTGGGAAACCTGTTCTTGGTGATACTTCTTTGAGATGAGTGATTGAACAAGGTGATCTCCATGGATACCTTCTGACCTCAACTACCATGTGATTCTGTGACATTAATGAAGTCCAGCAGCTCAATGTTATTAATAATTCAACAACTGAAGATGGTAGAAGAGACCAATGTGACAGAGTGTCATGGTAGGCCTAAGCAGGCCAAAATAGGCTTATACATGTCCTGGCTTACCCAGACGTGTTTTTCTGCTCTCCCCCCCTTCTCCTAAGCAACCACGGGAAAGGGGACAAAGAACCTGGAGCCACTGAGTCTGAGGACTGTGGCCTGCCCAGACTTGTTTTGCATCCTGTGGTAAACAAGGTACACAGGGTTACCTTGTGCAAGGCCTGTGCTCTGCCCAAACTCAGGTAAAGCAAGCCTATGGCTTCACCTAATATGGTCAAGCTTGGCTAAATGCCATTCTGATTGGCTATTCTGTGTCCAAAGCCTCATTAGTCTTGGGCTGTGTTGATAAAAAGGGATGAGCAGGAAGCACAACATCCTCTGCCATTGTATCCATGCTTGCTTACTGCTTGTATCCTGAGCTGCCTAGAAACTGCCTTCCAAGAGTTTACCAGGGACAGGCTCTAAACAGGCCTCTTGGGCTTGTACATGTCCTGGCTTGTGCAGACATGTTTTTCTGCTGTTTTGGGGAGAGAGCAACCGCGGGAAAGGGGACAAAGGACCTGGCGCCACTAAGTCTGGGGTCCGGGGCCTGTCCATCACCTGTGGTTGCTAGGGGGCACATGATTGCCTTGTGCAGGGCCCGTGATCTGCCCAAAAAAGGATAAAGCAAGCCTATGGCTTCACCCAATATGGCAAAATCTTGGGTAACTGCCATTTGATTGGCTATCTTGTGTCCAAAGGTCCAATTGATCTTTGGGCTGTGTTATAAAGGAGCAGGGAACACGGGGTGCGTGCCTTCCACCATTACAGATGCCTGCTTGCATCCTGCCTGCTGCCTCCACGCATTCGCCAGCGTGATACAGTGAGACATCCTGCCTGTAAGAGCCTGCTTCCAGAGCCAGCCAGGATCAGGTCAGAGATTGTCTCCTCTTCCCCAGCGCTCAGGAGCCTGGAGAAACTTTAAAGCCTCCGGCAACTTTCAGCCCGGCAACACGGGAAACCCCGCCACGTGCTTAGGGTATTATTTTCCTGTGATATATTTTTGTGAATAAATACCAAGCCTCTTGTAATCATTGATTGCCTTCTGCCATAAGCAGAAAGCTGCTTCTCGGGTCCATCTAGTGAACAAGCGGCGTACTGGCCGCAGGTGGTACATTGACCACAAACCTCTTTTCCAGTTTGGTTTGAGTTCTGTTAATATATATATTTAACAGTTATTTCCAGATCCTGTTATGACCTGTATATTGTTTCCATAACGTTGCTAAGAGCCTGTTACTATTGATATTATTAAATGGTGGTAGGGGGTGGTGCGAGTTCCGATTGTTTAATATTAATAAATTATATATTAATATTTTTATAATATCGTCTCGCAGTACCTAATTACCCCTCCCCGACAGATCACTCTGCATAGCCAGTGTGACATTGTGCCAAGACTGCACATCACAAGACATCCTGTCTGTACCTGCAAGTCTTCTGCCAAGATGGGAAGTCCTGGAGATACACAGATCATCCAGAGGAGATCAGGACCAGGTCAGAGATTGTCTGCCTCCTTTCCCCAGCAGCCTGGGAAGAATCAGAAGTCTCAGCGAATGACAAGACAGTAACAGAATTCCCTGAAAGCATTTGGGTACCGTCTGAAGCTGCAGCCAGCCCTGTCAGTTGGGAGATAATTTTGTGAGTAAATACTTAAACCCTCTTGTAATTCATCATTGCCTTCTGTCATAAACAGAAAGGAGCTCCTTGAGTTCATCTAGTGGGCAAGTGGTGTATTGACCACAAATGGTACACTAACGGCAGGAACCTTCTTTTCCAGTTCAATTGAGTTCAATTAATATTATATTATTACTAGTTATTTCTAGATCCTATGTTATTACCTGTATAAAGTTTCCATGACCGATGCAAAGAACTGATTATTATTAACATTAGTGATCAGGGTGGTGAGAGTTCTGAATATTGAATAAACAATATTAATCTTTAAAAATAATCTTGTATTAATTAATTAACCCTCCATTACACAGAACTATATCGATAGACAATTTCATTACAGGATAACTCTGATACAACTTCAAAACTGGGAAACAATACATTAAAACATACCAATGCCTGCATTTTTGTTAGATACAGGAAAGTATTAAGATAATTATATATGAATACTTCAGTTTCAGCTCTATTTAAGAAGGATTAATTAAGTATGATACAGAGAAAGACTCTTAAGACACGATTATCTTTCTTAAAGCTAAGTTTTCCATTAAAGACATAAAGAGGAAAAGCTCCATCATGGGAAAAACCTAAGATATGATAAAGAAAGACAGGCATAAATGCAAGCTGAAAGGATAAAGCACAGTTGTAACTAGTAGAAAGAAATCCTGAACGACTTTCACTAACCTGACAGAAAAAAAAAATCCAGTTGTTTTAAAATTACGCTTTATGAGCTGATGGGTTATGGGTGATATTTGTTGACAACAGCATGAGGCTGGACCCCAGACCTTCAGGTGCTAAATACATAGACATTATTTAAATTACTGTGACATAAAATACATTAAATCCATAAAAAGATAATTTTACTTTGGATATAAGAATGGTAGGTAAAAATCGCTTAATGACTAGAATGATTTAGGAACTCTTTATTTTGACTTAAACTTGTTTATTATTGTTTGGGTAATCCTTTTGACATACATGCATGTAAAAAAAGAAAAGACTGAACATCAGTATATATGCTTATTTTTTTGAAAGAAATATTTTACAAAGCTTAAAATGAGCACACCTTATTTCGAAGACAACATGGAAGCAAAAAAAAAAGTAAAAAGAAGATTGATTAGAAGATTGAAATCTTTTGCTTTCTAGAGCAAAGACAGAGTAACTAGCTAATTTTGGGGGAAAAAAGAGGGTAATAGACTATAAACAATTCAAAACAGCAGTGGAAAATGTAAATATTTGCATAGAGAAACTAAGAAAGGACCATTATTATTGCAAAATATTGGTTTAGCTTTACATGGAGGCCAGAAACTGTTGAAAATCATGACAAAACTCCTACAAAACCTGTACATCCAGTTTCATACCTTAGGGGATGACATGCTAGAAAAGCAAAAATACGAACTTAGGCAAAAATAATTTCTTAATCACAGACATTATTCTCAAAAATGTTCAGGAGTTCCAAGTGTTTGAGAAAAACAGTCTTTGAAGAGCTATTGTCCATCACTCTGACTTTATACTTGCTGAGAAATTTATTGAAATTCTAGGCTGGGATGAGCCCTTCTGACACTTGCTTATCCTACTTGCATGTAACAGCAGGCTGAGGTGATCTCAGCCATCATCTGAAAAACCATGGCCTCCCTGATGGCACAGCAGTTAAATATTTTTCTTACTGAAATCATTCTGATTTACAAAGAATGTACACAGAGGTTCCATTACTCCAAACACAGTACAATTAAACAACAGGAGAGCATTTCCTTTCTCACAGTTCTATGCCAGCTTTCTAGACAGCACATCACTCAAAAAGCTCTTCTTGTTTCGTTTCTGTCATGACCACACTGTTTTTTCCTGTTTTCTTTCCTCCTGGTACTATTTTTTGGGCTGCTTTATGAGTTCTTCTCTCATAGAGATGCAGAATTACATGAAAAACAGTTACATCCCCCTGAACTGGTATTCAGTGTAATTGTGGGGTGAAAACTTCTGCTGTTTCACTCACTATAATGAGGACACTATTTAATTGTTTTCCTCTGTTTCCCTATATGGAAATATTTTGCATCTCCTTTGACCTCAAGGAGTTCTGTGGTTGCTCATGTGTCAAAAGTGGTTGTTTGAAGTATCCTAAATTCATGTCTATCGCAGGATTAATATGCAGACACATTAAGAACTGGTTAACACACCACTCTCAAATGTGGGGGTTTTCTGAGTAAGATCTCTTTATCAAATGGTTTCAAATGTGGGTTCCAGCAACGACGAATTAGATGTTATTCAGCATTTCCATATTCCTTGGTAAATATCAAAACATTGCTGAAACATTCCGTTGCTGACAGAGAGATTGGCAGAGTGGTACATAATTATGAAGACCAAGAAGTTATAAAGAAAATTTTGGATTGTTTGCCAAGCTGAACCCATTCAAGTCAAATGCAAAATTATGCATCTAGGTCACATCTAAACAGCAGAAAACCATATTCTCAAAATCAGTAGCTCAGGAAACAATGAGAGGTGTCATAATAACATCATATTCTGCAAGATAATGTGGCAATGAGAACTGTTTCAGGTCTTCGAGATATAAACAGGTAAGGTGATGTTTAGGTCCAGAGAGATTACTCTTCTGCAATAGTACTGTGTTCAAATTGGATGTCAATGTGAGAATACAACTCATATTTAATACTCAGAATGATTAACCAAAAGAATAAAATAGCAAGAGAAGTTGATTTTCCTTTTTTTTTTTTTTTTAACACCCAAAAAAATGAAGACATCACAACTTTCTGGAAATATGACTTATCCGAATTCCAGAGTTTTATAATTAAATTAAATAATAGAATTGGGGAAACTGTTAACACTAAGATTATCAACTTCGTTTGATTAGTAATTTTTTACAGTGAGGATTAAATTTTCAACCTCTGTAAAGAAAACACACTACTTTTTGAAACTCTTGGGTTTGGTCTGGTGTGTGGAGAACAGATGAATGAAGACCCAAAAAATAGGGGGGTGGCAATGTTGTGGATGTACAATTCTGCTCTCATTTTGGTGACTGCTGTCATATACTTAGGTAGTAGTACTCCAGTCACTGAGGATGGACATTTTATCCAGTTTAGTTACAGCTCCTAAAGGGCTCAGGTGGGAGTTTGGTTGAGTATTCTGTATAGAAGCGGAAAAGGATTATCAAAAATGAAACATGGACCTGAGTAGGAAAAAAAAAAAAAAAGAATTTTTCCTTGATTAGTAGCTGGAGATGTCCTTGACAGCACTCTAAATCACCGCTGTCTTACTAGACAATCCTGTACCTGCGTAAGGAGATAGTAATGATGACAGTTTCTTACTCCTCCAGCAACAAACTGGAATATCAATAGCCCGAATTACGTAATTTTTGGACTGTGATCATTTCTCTTCTGAAAGCATCAATTTGATTGCACCTCTTTTGCTTGAAATTCTCCATGTTTTTCTCATTTCAATAACAACAAATAAACAAATAAATACACAAATTACCTGCCTGTCCTACCTTACTCTTCCTAGATCTGCTCTTTTGTTCTGCATGCCATTAGCTGTGGTAATACACGTCCCTCTTATTTTTGTAAGAAT
Source organism: Ramphastos sulfuratus (assembly GCA_013399055.1). NCBI lineage: Eukaryota > Metazoa > Chordata > Aves > Piciformes > Ramphastidae > Ramphastos > Ramphastos sulfuratus. Next base: position 45,676 of record WBNM01021063.1, read on the forward strand.
GTTTCCCTTAGCAGTTTTGCTCTCAGTCTGATCAATTACCCATCATGGAGCAGAAGCCTTGAAAAATGATAGCTGCAAGATACAAGTAAAAAGTGTAGATGTAGTCAGGAAGCAAATGGAAGTTTCATCACCAGCCTAGAAATCAGGTTTCTACAGATAGAAAGCTTGGTGACCAACCCTGAATCCTAAATCTTTGATTTGTCATCCTCTAACACATCAGACTGTGCTTCTCTTTCCAGTAGACTGTACTCACCATCAGCTTATGGACCATCCTTCAACTTTTGTTGTATCAAAGATCCTGTACTTTTGCTTTTGGTGAGCTAGCTTCAAAGGTTTAGGGAGCCTTCTCCAAGCTAAATTAAAGTCTGATGAGCAACACGTTGTTCTTGGGAGCAAGGGGTATGTGTTTAACCTTCATTCATGGTCAACACACAGGATCTCAGGTATTTCTCTGTCTTAAAAGTACTTCAGATGATTAGGCAAGCAGTGGAGAGCACCACCAATTTCATCTGTACCGATTTACGATAATATTATATTATGTTCATAAGATATATTTATAAGATATATTATTTTTGAGGCATAGGAGGTTCCATGTGAACCTGAGGAAGAATTTTTCACTGTGAGGGTGACAGAGCACTGGAACAGGCTGCCCAGGGAGGTTATGGAGTCTCCCTCTCTGGAGATACTCAAGAACCATCTGGATGCATTCCAGTGTGATCTGCTCTAGGTGATCCTGGCAGGGGGACTGGACCAGATGATCTTTCAAGGTCACTTCCAGCCCCTGACACTATGATTCTATGATTATTGTCCTGTTGTTTACTAGGCCTCCTTTGATCATACTTATGTCTAGGGTATTTGGGCCCTGTTTTTGGTTTGTGAGTAACAGAGCTTGAGTTAGGGTTTAGAAATAAAAAAGAACTAACTCCATTTAACTTCATATATGTATAAAGCAAACACCTGCACCCAAGCAAGATATCTAGGCTTTCTTAATAGTCAACAAGGGAAAAAAGTTACTTTTCAAATAAATTAATCTTAACTATTTGAGGTGTTTCTATTACAGTGAGATAAATGAATTCCTGAACAGGCTCTTTTATTCAAGTACTTATATTCCTTGTCCACAAAGACAGTGCAGAATGACTAGCACAGGTTTAAATGCACATACTGTCAGTAGCATTACCTTCACTTCAAGGACCCTTAGCATTAGTGTCCTCCTTATAATATACTGACGAGACACCTGCAGCTTCAATGTATAGAAGCTTATAGAAGCTTAAATGTGGCTAAAGCCCATGCCTGTCTTTATGAATATCTCCCCCTGGATAGTCCTGGTGTATGTTTCTGTAATTTACCCCTTAAGCAGCCAAAGGGCTTGAGTGCGCCTGAAATTAAAGTTGCCTAAAAAGTCAATTGTGAATGCTGAATTCTGACATATGGAGTTTTTAGACAGTTTTCTTTGAAGTAAGTGCATATATTCCACATCAGTGAGATGTTTAATCCCAAAGAAGTGATCTCTCTCTCCCTAGTCCAAAAATATTTCAGTGCTTTTCCTACTCTAAACACTACAATAATTTTAGACAATTGTGTATTCATTTACTGGTGCATCAGAACAGTGTCAGTGCTAAATATTATTGGGGATAAAAGAAAAAATGTGGCACAACTATTTAATTTTGACATATCAAATAAAACATTATGCTTTCAGGCTTTTATAGCTACAAAGTATTGCCTGCTTTTTTCAAGAAATTAAACACATGAAGCAGATGTCCTGTGGGAGCAATCTGTTATGATCTGGCAGCAGATTCTCCTTCACTAGCTTTAGATACTGTAACTGAAGCATGCACATAAAGTTTAACTATATATGTAATTATGATAAACAGTGCTTTATCAGGTTTCTAGTTATTAAATATCCCTTAAAGATTTAGCTGTTCAATCTCTTTGTGCTACTCATTGTCCTACCATTATTGTACCACTGTTTGGTTTTTTTTATTACATAGTATGGATTACCTCATTTTAACAGTAGTTTCTGGTCTTATTATTGCTATAGAATCCACATGTAACTGTTACCATGAATAGGCACTTTTGAATCACTGTTTTTAAGCAGAAAACCCTAACTGTCAAAATTTCTGAGAAGCTGTAAAGTTGTTGCTTATCTTCTAGACATCTTTGCTGGTTGTTAGAATCATCAATCTCAAAATTAGATGCAACAGACATGGGTAAAATTAAATTCTTAATATCCTCAAAAGCAAAAAAATCAGATCAGTGTCTGCATAAGAAGAGAATAAAGTTTAAATGCCACCTTTCAAAGTATTGCTCTGTGCTTTGCTCAGAGCACAGAAGATACTTCTCATTTGGGGACTGCTCATGTTAGCTTTTTAGAAAGAGAGTGACTGGCACTCCCTTTTAGCTAAGGTAGTGACCATGGACAAAAAGTGATGTTAGTCAAACTGGAGCAGAGGAATGAACTCTCTCTGCAGTGCTAGACATGTACACAGTTAGATGGTTGCTATAAGGGAGATGTGAAAACTTTGTTGGCATGTGGAACTTTACATTGGCAGACCTAGAATGTAAATGCTGTGGTGGTCTGATGTGTGATTGGCACTGAATAGTTTCTCCATTATCTACACAGTACATGTTACCACTGTTGATGAGTCCTTCCCCAAAATCAACACCAGCAGTACTGTTACCAAACTGGCTCTAGGAATTTGACAAGAAACGCGTCACAATGTGGAGTTCTTCAGCACAGCATGGGTACATTTTTGTTTGCGTTTTCTGTCTCCTCAGACTCTGTATTCTCACTCTCATGCATCTTGCCTCACAGAACAGTAAAGTTGAAATTAAAGAAGGAAATAGTTATTTACTGAGATTTAGGTCAGGCTTTTGGTTATACCGAATGGCTACAGTCAAAACATGTAAAATGCAATCCTACTTGATACTAGAGCTTTCTAATTACTTAGGTCATCTTCTCTAGTATTTATAAAACATCCTTCAGCCTTTACAGCTGTGGACCCTCAGAAAGAAGCCCTTAAAGATCAAGCTCATAAATGTTAGCTTCAGATACAATTTTCACTGTGTTTTCTCTTTTAGTTTTGGGTGTCAGTGACCCCTTTTTCACAGGGTAACATCAATACCCCATCAGATCCAGCTAAACAGATTTCTTTATGTCCTTTTCTTTCATCGCAAACTTATCTTCTAGTATCTAATTTTGCATAACTTTTTCCTTAATTATGAACATCTCCACTGTAAAATTTGGCAGCTAATACAAGTGGCTGTGGTGACTCTAAATGAACCAAAAACTCTTTATTCACATCATTGGCCTACCTAACTCTGATCAATACAAATCTCTGGCTCTGAGTGCTCTGTATGTTTAGAGATTATTACTCCTTTGTTCCTATTTAGCCCACTGGCTAACTTCTCCACGGTCTTGGCTGTTTAATTCTGTGTTTTGCAATCTGTGGTGCACAGAACCCTGGGGTTTCTCCACAAACTATTTCTAAAAAGCCTGTGAAAAGTAATTACAGAAAACTAGCCCATCATTTCATGTGCTGGTTTTAATTTGCTAGCTAAAGGTTCCATACTTTCAATGGATCTTTCTAGGGGATATGGTCTTAAAAAGCCTTATTGAAGTTACTTATACATCACATTAGTCATTATTAAAAACATCTGTTATATATTTTTCTGTTAATCTCATTATCTCTTGGACTTTACTGACTTTGTATAAAGACCATACATAACACACTATTAATGAGGGTGGCAGTCTCAAGAAAAAGTTGATTTCCACAGCCATGCCTGCCAGAAAATGCTCTCACCCAAAACAATCCCACATTCCTCTATTGGGACTGCTTTACACTTAATTACAATTCTGTCTGGACTATTAATAATTGCTAGTTAATAAATGGCTCTCAGAAGACTATTTGTTTATATCTCTTATAATTTGAGTTCACAGGCATGTGCCTACTTTATTTACTGTCTAGTCTTTATAAATTATTTGTAATAAAATCATTGCATTTTCATATACATCTTTAGTTACAGTAAATTGCACTGCTGAGCTTCTAAATTTGTCATGACACAATTTTTCTCTGAAATCTCAAATGAATAAATCTCACAAATTTTAAGAAAAATAGATTCAATTGTTATGTATGACTATTTCAAGTTGCATAGACCATCAGCTTTCATTTGACTTGTTATAAGGTGATTTAGAGATCAAAATAGCTCAAGAATTTAAGGTCGATGTACAATTCCTGTACATAACTGTTGAGAAAAAAAATAATTAAAAAGTGTCAGTTTGGTGAATCAAAAATACAGTCATTTTAAAATGATTGATCAAATTTCTTTCAAACTCCCCTGATCCTCTATTGAGATACATTCAATTCTTATAAGCAGTAGAGTATGAAACACCATCATAACAAAAATCATATGTGTACATTTCACACTACAAGAGAAAAGAAAGGTCCCAATCATGCTGAGTATCTTGCAGAACAATTATTCTGACAAAGAGCCTATCAGACATCCCAATAGACTTTTTTTTGTTCTCTGCTCTGGCAGCAACTTTTGTCCTGTTCTTTGAAACAAGAACTATTTTAACAGGTAAGATTCAATGCAGAACTGAGTCATCCACAACCACAAACTACTGCAGTATCCTCAATGTATTTCCCAACAGAGGCGTGGCAAAATATGGGCCATGTTGGCAGGTAACAACAGAGATCAGGGCAAACTTTCAATCAAACCCGTACATAGTTGTCCCTGACAGGTAAAACTTTTCACCCTCTGCATTTTGTCTCCTAAGCTAACTAATTTTTTGAACTGCCAGGTTTGACACTTGGGCTCTGCTACTTCAAACTGTGGGGTTGTGTTAACTTTGTAATTAAGTCTCTTATGCTGCAAGAGAAGTTGTCAATTAATGCCAAGTATTTTAGTAAGACACTGACATCCCAAAAGTAATAGTATTTTGCCTTGACAGGTTTTGATAGAGAGGTGGCAGCCCTGTTTAGCTTGTCTGTTCCCTAACTCTTGTTGCTCCAGGGAGAACGATGGTAAAGACTGTCTTCATGGCAGGACTGGGTATGCTGTATTCCACTTTCTTTTGCTGGTAGCAAACAGTCAGGGTCTTAGATTTTGACAAGCATATTTTATCTTTCAGCTATAAATTATTTCACGAATTGAAGTAACTCCATTGTTTTTATAATTTCTGGTTAACTTTTTCTTGACTTGAAAGTTCCTGAGAAGTTCCTGTAGCACTTACTATCAGAATAGGCAAACAAAAAGGAAAGAAAAAAAAAAAAAAAAAGAACGCTGTCAGTTTTCCCACAGTTTTTGCTAGTATTTTGCCTACTAGTAGTAGGAAAAAGGAAAGAAGAGTTTAGAATGCATTTATCTTCTTTGGCTTCTTTCAGCTTAGGAAGGAATTTTTAAGAGTTCCCATTTCCAATTTACTTGTAAGTAATTTAGTTCTCCATGCTGATATAGTTCTAAAAACTTGGTTATTTTAGCTATAGAGTATATATGTGTATGTTCTGAAAGTTGTGCTTTAATAAACATTTCTATAGTGAAAGGTACTGAGAAGCAGTCACATACTGTATTTGATTCTCTAACCTTGTTTTAATGACAGAAAGGGCAGATGTAATTTCTTTTTGGCAAAGGAATATAGAGTACAAAACTGTGTAACCACTGCTCTGTTCAGATTGTATAAATGGGGAAAGCAAAGCTTTTACTTTAAAAAGGAAAAGTAGTAGAATATAATATGAAATTTAAAATATTCTTTACAAGTGTAGTCTGGTTTATGAAATTCTGCGTAATCCTTCCAGTGTTAAAGTTTTAACTGAAGTGTTGACTACTAGCAGAAGATAAACCATTAGTGTGTTATTTAATTAAGTTCGTCATTCCGAGTAGTCATATGGAACTTATTAAAGCTATTACAGAAAATATTGTGTGTGACTACATGGTAAAAACAACAAGATATTACTTTAATGTTTTTATTACCAACTTCATATGAGTCTAACAAGAAAACCTGAGCAGATTGTTTTATCAGACCCATAATCCACTTGGCTGAGTTATTTAGGTTGAATTATGTAAAATAGAGACCTTTTTTCCCCTGGGGAAAAAAAAATGTTGTTTAACTTAGAATTTAAATACATTATTCTGAATTCTTACAATATCTCTTTGGTATGATTTTGGAAACAATGTTTTTGTAAACAATATATAAACAGTGTTTGGACCTCAGAACTTAGCATACCTTGTTATACGACTCTTGTTCTTATGTGTCCTTATTACAACATTAGCAGCAACATTTTATCTTCTCCAGTACATGAAAACTTCACTGAAGTCTCATAAGAAAACCAGATATGTAAACATATTTATTATCCTGATTATGAACATCATATATTTTACATATGTACTAGAAGGTTAATTGATCTTATTAATGCTTTAACAAAAACCACATCCTTTTCCCTGTATTAAAAATGTCATCACATACTCATGCCATGAATGTATCACAGAAACCAACAAAACTTGAATTACTCAAATCACTTCTCATTTGTATATTTCCAAGGAAAATGTTGTTAAAAGCAATAAATGAACAACAAATGCGATCATGTATGTAAGACAACGATGCCATTCTGTATCAAATTCTTTAGGGTTTGGTATATTTTCCCTGGAAACCAAGCAGTGGGCTTTCTCGGTATCTTTACAGAGATTTTCCTGTGTCTTGCAGAAATCACAGACTTTGAGAAAGCACACTTGAGTTAAAATATGCAATCTTGAGATACGAAGTCTGTATTTCCTGTTTCTCTCCCACAATAAACATTGTCTGCAGTAGATAAACATTTTTACTGGAAGAGGCTTGGAGAAATGAATGACCACTTTTGTCATCCTGGTAAATTCTGTCAGGGAAATGCCTAGAACAAATACCATTGGGGGAAAAATGTTCTTTCTCAGAAAATGTTTAGGGGTAGTTCTGCCATTTCTCTGACAGTTTGACTCAGAACAGTTTTTGCTAGTAGGAAGGAGTAGCTCAGAATCGGGTGGGAATGTTTTCAAACTAAGAATGCCAGTCGAAAATGATTACAGAGCTGTAACATGTCTACGCCTCATTTCTCCATATAACAGCACTCCCAAGGTTTCAGATTGAGTGGGCTGGTTTTTGTGGTATGGTTGGCTTGGGGGTTTGTTGTGTGTTTGGTTTGTTTGTGGGTTTGGTTTTGTTCTGTTTTGCGTTGTTGTTGTCGTCATCATTCTTGTTGTTCTGAAATGGGCTTCCTGGCTTAAGGTTTTGGAGAAGGATGAAAAAGAGTTACCTTAGTGTGTAGTTTTCCAGTTGATTTGATTGCTAGATTCTACTGAAGGTAAGAGTGTTAAGGAGACTTCACTCCACCTCTTCCTGTTTTCTGTCTTTTTCTCTTTCTGCTTTTTTTTTTCCCACTCTTTACCTGACACTTTGGTGATCTGATTCACACTGTTGAACTCAGAGAAAATTAACTCTACTGAAAAAGAGAGCATAGAACAGGCCAGAGGAGGGAAAGGGAAGATGGAAGAGGTACTAGTCTTGTTGGAGAATAATAGACCTGTTTTGAAGCTATAGAGGTTAAAGTGGCTTAGCTATGATGTTCAACCATGGCCTTATAGACCAGGTAGATCGGATGACTGCTGAACACATCCAAAAGCCTAAAAAGGCCACCATTCCGCTGCCTCCTTGCTCAACTCCATGCTGAGTCCAGCTTCATGTGACACTGAGAATGAAGGCAGAGTTTACCTCTCTTGTTGAGGCTGTGTAATGATCAGCAGCCTGGCTTTTCCCCATCCTCTTCCACTCCACCTCATATATTTTCCACTTTGAAAAGTCTTTTGCTATCTTCATAAAACTTAATTTCACTGCTGACAGTGATGAGGAACAGCAAAATAAGTGGCTTGGTTCCTTGACCTCAAAACAGAATGCATTTTACTTTGCCTCCACCACTGGGAAGTCTGGACCTGGTTTTGAACAAAAACAATTATACTGATTTGGAATGAAAAGGCATTTAAAGCTCTTTTGACACAGCAGCACAAAAGGAGAGGGTCAGTCTTTCCAAGATTTGAAAACGTTCCCTTCTTTCCTTTCCATTGCCATTTGTGAGAGAGAGTTGAGAGAACGTTTAATGCTAATGATCACTGAGGAACTCTCTTTGTTAAGATTTCCATAATGCATACTTCTTCTGAGGTGTCTATGTCATGATGTGATTCCTTCTGCCAGCTCAAGCGTGTCGTCTATCCATGTTCAGAGGCAGAAATCAATGGTAAAGCATGCTGAGTGAGCATAATGGAGGCATTCTTTGCCTCTGCAGCTGCTGAGAGCTCACTCATTGTTGAGCCATCGAAGAAGAGTCCAGTCAAAAAAAAACCCCAACACAGTATCTGGCAAAGGAGGCTTTTCTTCCATTAACTTTGAAAAGCAGTAAGAGACAGAACACAAGAAGATATACCTGGGTGAAGAACTGATTCTTTCATGTGTTTTCTCATATAAGGCAAGAATATATGAACCATTGCAAGCTATTATGCTCTAACCTTCTTTCTGCTTCCTTGCTTGATGTCACAAAGGCCAAGTGAACTTTAAAACGTGAAGAAATAATGTGCCTTTATTTTCTAATATGTAAACTGCAATGGAATCTGTAGCACATTATTTTAACCACCACAGAAACTAATATTAATTGCAAATAACACTGGAAGTATGCGAATCAAAGTTTATTCGAGTCTGACTCAGGAAGCAAAGGAATTCTATTCACAATACTAGTCTTTGTTTCCCTTACAGCAAAACGTACTTGCATTAGTCATTTATGGTATTAAGAAACATTGATAATTGCCTTTTATAATTTTTCAAGCATTACAATTTAGTACACCTATAATTGAAAAGCTGGAGTTTGCAATCAAAAAGTAGAACACAGAGAGTGTTGCTATGCAAAAGTGAAGAATTTCCTCCTTCTTTAGCTTATTAATTTTCAAATAATGCTTTAGGGCTTGTTGTGATAGTTCTTTACAAGGTAGTAAATATATAACTAAACAGACTGTCTAGGTTGAAAACTAATTACCATTAGAAACTGAAGCATTTGGGCTTGTTATTTCTGCAAATCAAACAACTCTGAATACAATCTCCATATTAAATAAAATGTTCAGTGAACCATGAAGCTCTTCACAAATCTGGACCATGTTTTAAGAATCCCTTTTTTAGTTATTGTTGTACGCATGTTGTCGCATGCAGAATAGTTGGAATATTAAAATATTTCTATATTGGAGAATGAGGAGGAAAATGGAAAGATTGTTTCAAAACTCATTTTTGGAAGTTTTTAAAAGTTACCAGCTAGAAAATAAATGTGGAAAGGGAAGTGTGTAACCTGAAGTTAAAGTTTTTACGTGTTAATGACAAGGGGGAGATGCATCCTGAAGTTGCTATCTCATTCCTCTGTCCCATGAATAGATACCATAAGGAGGGTAATGTAATGACGAGTATTTCTTCTGTGTGTCTCAGAACCATAATGAAGTTTAGTATGGCAGGATTTCTAAAGCTCCTCCATTATATGGCTAATAATTCATAAAGTTCTTGAGATCAAAACCAGGCAGTTTCTCTCAAAATACAGTTTTTTTATTTGTAGATCTGAGTTTATTTCAAAGCAATAGCCAAGGAACGGCTAACAGTTATGTAAGTGGATGACTCTTTGTTTCAAAAATTAGAGAGGAAAAGAAGAAGGAAAAAAAAAATCCATGGAGAAAGAGACTAAAACATACAAACATCCCATATCAGCAAAACATATAAAGGGGTGAGGGTAGAAGTATGACTGGTTTTGGAATCGTTCTTCAGACTAATTGCCTGGTATGCTGCCTGTGTTTCTGTCAAAAAACATGAAAGAGAAGTTCTGACTGATTATATATATATTGGAATATCAAATTAGGTATATATTCTGAAATATATGGAAGGAATAAGCTACATATATAATAAGGCTGCATTTTTATTAAGCATATCTAGTGATGATACAAACCATGTAAGGGATTTCAGGTTCTTTTACACAGTAGCTGTCATCTGTTAGCTGAAATAAAATACACCTCTATGTATTTTTTTTTTAAAGAGAGATAAAGAAAAAACAGCTTTCAATATCTACAAAGCTAGACACTAGTATAGAACTGCATGAAATCTTGTAATTACAATTCAGCCCAGTGTGTTTGACCATCAAAGGCCATAATAAATTATATCTGTTGCTCTGTAGCACCTATAGCAGTTAAGAAAGTAAAACAATTTAAATATACAACCTCTTTTCACACATTCCATCCCACATGCCTTTACCCAAGCACAGCGATTTGTTTGTTTGGCTTTGTTAGAGTCTAATTAAGATTGGAACTTGATGAGTCCTCATTGAATATAGACTTCGCTCTGGATAAAATAAGGTAGCAATACTTATTGGTGAAGAAAAATAATTGGAGGACTGCACAGGGGGATTAACTCCTTTGACTGAAGTCATACACTCACCCTCTGTTATGGGGTTTCTCAACTGAATATTTCTTGAATCTTCAGCTGTTTCAAAATGTTTGGACAGGAAAAAGTAAGTGCTATAATTATGGGGAATGTGTGCTGCATTCATTATACAAGACATAAAACTGAATTGCTGTTTAAAGCAAAAATTTGACTTCATATTAGCTCTTGAGTGTTCATAAAACCTCTCCTTTACTTCTTTTTGTGCTTCCCTTTTCCCCTAGACAGCTGCAGTCTCTGGGAACTAAAGGCCAGACTTCCCAAAGAGCTAGCTTAAAACAACTCTTAAACACATCATTTCAACACCCATTAGCCCTAATCAGGGGTGGAGATCTTCTCCAAAAATATATTATATAGGAAGTCCAAGCTAGCTCTCCAAGGTCAGAGACAGGGCAACCTCATTCCTGTGTAAATTAGAGGAGCATAGCATTTTGAAACAGCTCACGGAAAAAGATTCAAGTAAACCCCAGCTTGTGTTATGGGAAGAAAAGATAGAAACAAACAAAAAAGCTTGAGCTGGGAGACTTGAAGATGGCATCAGCAACCAAAGAATGCAAGCAATTGTTTGATATGCTTATCATAAAAATATGTCTAGGTACAGTGGCTGGCATGTTATAACAAACACTTCTCATCTGTGCTGACATTCTAATTTCTGTTATGTTGTGGAATAAACACCATCATTAGAAAAGTCTCTGACTAATTGATAAACATTTTACAAAAACATGTTGTATTGATCATCCCTTTGGAAAGCAGGGTTCCCTTTTATCTGTGAATTTTCTGAAACTGCCACAAAAAAGATCATTTAAAAGACCAAAGTGTAGTGGTAGTTTAAACTCATGAAAGCAAAAATATGAAGGTGAATCAAATGTATGCATTGGAAAATTAAAATTTAAAATAATTGAAGAATAATGAAGTATTCAGATCTCTAATTACTTTTTGATATTCAGATTTCATTCTGCTATTTTTAGATAACTGTTTAAGAAACATTTAATGTTAGAAGTGGTCACTATAATGTACAGTGGGTGATGGGTCTGGACCTAAGGAGAAAGAATCTTAACTGAATTTCCTTTACTGCGTTTGTCTTTCTGTTGGCATATTTGGTTTCTAGTCCTTTAGGGTATGGTTTGCAAAGACATATTTAACTGCTGGAATTTGTTTAAATATTTATTTTAATAAAACCACAATGAAAATATATTTCCTACTTGAAACAAATCCTTTTCAGAATGCCAGGATTCACAAAGATGCATGACTGGATTTTGTGACAGCTGATGTCTGTACAGTAGATGTTTAATAAATGGAGACATTTTATACTAAGTTTTGCAGATTAATATTTTTCCAGCAGTGACATATGTATTGGAAGAAAATCTTTTCAAAAGGAGGTCACTGCTTTAAAAATGTAAGAAACATTGTCAAATTTAAAATGCTCTTTTTGAAAAGAATTCAGTAACTGCACATTAAGAGTGCCTTAATGTCTGTGACAAGAAAAACATCTGCTTCAGCAGCGGAAATGGAAAGTTAATACTCCAGATAAGCAAAGGAGGTTTTGAAAAAAAGGAAAAAAAACAACCTTGCTATAAACCTTACCCCAAAACTCACATGAATTCTTCTTTGATTAAGTTAACTCAAACAGAGCAAGTATCTCCCCTTTCCAATTAGCCTTGTATCCTTTGTCTCTATCAGTTTTCTTTCCTCACCCTGTTCTTTGCCAGATTTCTTGGTTTTATCTTTATTCTACCCCAGGAAGGAGAAGACAACTCAGTGTGCACTCTAACCTGGCCCCACGTATCCCCACAGCAGGTTCAGTATATCTATTAGGCAATGTGTGCTCTGGGTTAAAGTTGTAGTTGCTTCCAGATTCCACCTGCCCTTGTGTTATGTGATCCTGGACCTCTCCTTTGTCCTACTGCCTGCCTAACACCAGCCACAGGTCTCCACAAAGGAAGACACTGGGTATGTTGAGTATGTCATATCCCCTTTACACTGCCGGTAAGTACATACTGGAGGTCTTTTCCCACCCATGACTACTGTGGGTCCAATCTTTTGTCCCACAACATGCCCCAGAGTTTACGTAAACCAAAGAGTAGACTTGTATCTCAAACCCACGGGAGAAATATGCTACAAATCTACCCATTCTACTCTGTCAGTATGCTTGACAGCTTTTACTGGATGAACATCTTTGTTTTGTTACCTTCTGTTTTTTTCCTTTACTAAGATTTGAGTGGGATTCAAAGAATTCCAGTGATCCTGGGCTACCTGAGTCCAAGAACACAGAAACTGCAAGCACTATCCTAAGTGTGTTCATTTAGGATAGCTGAGATTTGCTGGACCTGCATGAAATTCTTGGCCATACGACAGCACAGGAAAAGTCCCATTGATCTAGTGGAAGGGAAAAGAAATATAAGACTAGGACGGAACAGTTGCATGTAGAGAAATAATATAGCTGTTTCCATCTCCAACAGAGAAGATCTATTAAAGGATAGGTGATGTGGTTTTTGGCAGGAGAAAAGTGGTAAGGTAAGAGTGATAAAAAAAGAGGAAAATTGGAGAAGTAGTAAGGAAAAAAAATACTTTCTAAGAACTTCTGTGAGAACTGTAGGTTTAGAGAATCACAGAATTACAGTGGTTGGAATGGATCTCTGGAGATAATCTAGTCTAGACTCCCTGCCAAAGCATGTTCACCAAGAGCAGGTTGCACAGGACAATATATTGCTGAATTGAAATTTCTTTCTAGATCATTTTTATACTTGACATTTGTCTAAATAAAACAAAAAAAAAATACAAATTTCTGCAAAATGTTTCTTCATAGTGTAAAAGCAAAGTAAAAATTCTTGAAATTATTTTCCCATGCTTAAGGCTAGCACAAACTAGCTAAATATTAACTTGCATCAGTGGCAGAACACCACCTAATTTATAGCTCTAAAGGTTATGTGATTCTAGTCACTAAAATACAGTGCCAAACCTATGCTAAGGCATTTGCATCCAGAATTATACAAATATATAACACTGTAGTTAAAATGCAAGTACACATCTCGCACACTATGGATTGTAAACTACAATTTCTCTTGTATTGGAAATTCGTAACATTCTTTAGCTATTGGGTTTCAAAATGAGGTCATATAATGTGAAATGGATTTTTTTATATAATCAAGTGCTTAAAAGCTGTATTATATATACTTCTAGATTGTTTGTTTCTTTAGAATCAATTACATTCTAAAAGTTGCTGTATGAGAAAACACTTAAACTCTTCATGCACTGTATAGTGTGCTTGTTCCTACACAGAAATGATAATAATAAAGGCAAAAAGTCATTGCAGGTTTTAGCTAAGCATTCTACTTTTTGTTTGTTTGTCTGTTTCTTTGTTAACTTCCATATCAATGTGAAGCAGCTATAGAGTTTTCTCAGCAAATGCCTATTCATAGATCTGAGTAGCCATTACAGTTAATACTACCATTAGTGAATCAACAGACATTTGGGAGTGGTAGCTGACCTGCTGCTTTGAAATTTTGGAGATGGCAAGGAAATAACACTTGAAAACAATTTCAGAAGGTTTTCTAACAGATCTCTTCCTCCCTGTAATTGTAGAATGCAATCTGAGATGAAGATACTTAAATATAGGCATCTATGTGTAGATTACTGTATGCACAAGACAACACAGCAGTACCTCCAATGCAAATGGTTTGCATTATTTTAAATGCTCATGTTCCTCTCTCCTGGCCTTCGGGTGCTGCCTTGGAGGCTGCATAGAGGCTTCCCACAAATCTTGTGTTATATCTCCTAGTAAATGTTTTAAACATCCTAGTGCACAAAATATGGGAGTAGATGTGTAAATTGAACAATAAAACGAGGTCCTAGGCATGTAAAATTTCATAGTAGAGATGGACAGCAGGATTGAGGTGTGGAAACAGAGGTGTATGGGTTTATTCTAGCCACAACAGAATATCCCACCCGCTGTCCTTACACCTCTCTAGAACAACGTGGTCACATGTTGTGTGTATCATGCAGATGTCTTAGGTGGCATACAGCTTCTTACTTAATAATGTCTCCATTTAGGTATCTTAATAAAGAGACTGGATTATGTTTTTTGTTGCGATTTTAGAAAACACAGATGTTGTGCTTGCTGGAAGTTAGAAGTTCAGAATGGGTGCATGTAGCAGATATAAAGCTACCTACCTTCTTTCTGAAATTTCCTGAAGAAGGTGTTCTGTCCTGCTCCTATATTTCCCTCAGGAACAAGCCAATGGAAGTTGGAGACTGAGAGCTGCAGTTTGTCTTAGAGATATAACTGATCATCTTATACACTATAAAAGAAATGAGAAAAGGTAATAGTATAAAGACAATTTCTGGAACATATAGCAATAATTTTGGCAAGTATATGCTCAAATAATGTCCTAATGTGATTACATATTGCTTTCTGTCTGATTAAAGCTGCTGTATATCAGAAATGTGATTGTCTGCACTTCCAGAACGGAGGTAAATCATACAAAGATTTAACTTTGTATGTTAAATCTTTTATTGAATAGTAGTCATGTGCTATTCAATTAATTATGCTTATCAAATTAAATTCAGGTATGCAGAGCAGGGAAGTTTTACTTCTGGAGGTTCTCAAAGACCTCGTATTTACATGGAAGTTGGGTTCAGCTCTGTTACATAAACACAGGTATCTAGTGCCACTTTAGGTGTCCTAGAGTATCCTTCTTGAATTGAATCTGTTCTAGAAGAGATGAATCCTGCATTGAATTTGCCAAAGCTGAGCCCACCAGCCAAGTTGGTGATGCATCTATCAAAACATATCAAAGAAAGGGCAAAAAACGGTGGACAGGCAGAAGGGGAAGGAGAAAGAGGAGAAACAGGAAGGGGAATGCCACTTTCACAGAAGCCACAGCCTACAGCCTAGGGAAGAGACCACAGTGGAGCTGACGGATGATCCTGAAGGAATCACAGGCCTTGGGGAGCTCCTGACAGACTGCAGGAAGTGTGAGGCGGAAGAAGCAACAGAGAATAACTGTTAGATGCTGGCTATCCCATCTGTGCCTCTTCAGGGAAAGCGAGAGAGTCAGGACTGAAAGAGTGAACATGAGCTTGGAAAAGGTGTTGGTTTAATGTTTACCTTGTTGTTTCCCACCACCCAAATTAATGGTTGCACTACTATTTTAACTGGAAAAAAACGTCATTGTCTCAAATTAGGTCTGCCTTTATCATTATTGTAATTGGTAAGTGATCTCTTTGCTTTTATCTTGACCCATGAGATTTCTCATTCCTGTTCTTCCTGTTTTCTGTCTCCCACTATCCCAGTGAATGGTAGGAATAATAAGACAGCTGGGTGGGTGTTTGACAGTTAGCCAAGGCTGACAACATCCCTCCAAAATAAAAATCCCAGTGTAGTTCTAGGGATTGCTGCAGTAGTGATTTCAGCAGATAGCAGAGATAAACTGCATTTGGTTTGGTGTCTTCTGTCACTTTCCTAAGAAGCGTTGCTCTCCCAAACACTGCCGCGTACTTCCATGCTGTGCTTTAGGACACTCAACACACTTAGTCTCAAATAACACATGATTTACTGCACAACTCTCACATTATTTAATGTCCTTTAAATTTAAATACACTCCCAAAAACACAAATTACATCTTAGGGCTGCAGGGAAAACTACGTGAGGCTCAAAAAAGACCTGCAATCAAGTACTGTTTAGTATTGATGTGGCCACTCTGTCCTGGATG
Organism: Ramphastos sulfuratus; assembly: GCA_013399055.1. Taxonomy (NCBI): domain Eukaryota; kingdom Metazoa; phylum Chordata; class Aves; order Piciformes; family Ramphastidae; genus Ramphastos; species Ramphastos sulfuratus. Next base: position 61,867 of record WBNM01021063.1, read on the forward strand.
GGACTGGAGTTAAGAATAGATACAAGCCACTCTATTCTATTAGTCTGGACATCAAAAATGATAGCAAGTAATGCACTTTACAGTGGAAGTGTGAAGTATATCAAACCAAAGAATAGATATTTCACCAATGAAGAGAGCAAGGATAATAAGAAAGCAGTAAGAAAGCAGGAAGTAGTACTTACTATAACACACAGCAAAAATCCACTAAGTATTTGGGATGCTATAGAGCAGTGTGCCACAGACATCAGATTCCAAACCATAATCTTAAACAAAGTTATGTCGAATACTGTTACATCCCAGCAAAGGAAGAGAACATTGAAGGTGAAGACGATTTTGCAGCTGCCTCCAAGCTGTTACTGACAGAATATCAGAAGTCAATTATTTGCAATGGATTACTTCAATTTTGAATTACAATGAGAGAATCGTGGAAAATAGATTGCAGAGGGAAAGCTGCAGTGAGGAACCAACCAAAATGATGGCTCACCAAATAATGTTTCGTGTCTTCTACAAAGTTTTTACAGGAGAAAAAAAAAAAAAAAAAGTCAAATTATTTATATAGGGAAAGAAAAATTTGACCACAACCACATCATCTGAAGATGGGATGTGTCTAAGATACAACATCATGCCACACAGCAGGTGTCAGATACAACTATTGCTCTGCCAAACTAAAAACAAAGAAAGATACCACTTGATTCGGAAATTACAAAGATCAACAGTACAAGAGTTTAGTGTGAGGAATTCCAGCTTGGCCCTAAGAACAGATTTATGGTAGCATCAACCAAAGGAAGACAAAACGAAAGAAAAAAGGGATGTGCACAGACACAGTGTGATTCAGTTCAGCTGTCACAACTGGGTATCGCTATACTCACCACAAGAATGGAAATACAGTGCCTCAATGAGAAAAGAACACTTAAAGAGGTAAGAAATATTTGGCATACTATGTCAGTATGGTATACTGTGAAACCACATGGTATTTTGACCAACCAGTGTTTGAAATAAGACAAACAAAAGAAAAATTTTCATTGCTGAAACAGAAGAGATAGGGAGATTATTTAAACAGGATCATTAACAGCATCTCCCCATCTTAAGCACAGTTTTACATGAAGTATTTGAAACCACAGAACTAACTCCACCCATAGCAGGATTTCAGGAGAAGTTAGAAGCAGGAAGCTGAAAAAGAACTATAAAATCACAGCAGAAATACTAGAAGTATTTGATTCCTCTCTGTGATGAAACTTATAAATGGGAGGCAGAGACAAAAAGCCTTTCTAAGTAACAGAAATAGAGAAATATGAGTAGGGTACTGTGAAAGGGTGACTTCACTGATTTCAACAACTCTTGTTGCTCTTCATCATAACAAAAATAATTTCCTGTGTGATACAACAAATCTTACATAATAAGACAAATTCTGTTTGATAAATAAAAGAGTAGATCAATTCTTTTTTTCCATCAAACTGGTCCTCAGGATGAATCAACAGTACTTCCAACACAATTCAGACCTATACCCCAAAAAAATAATAAAAAGAGTTTGATCCAAAAACACCAGCTAAATAAACTCTTATGACAAAAAGTAACAACACATTGGTAGCCAAAACCATAAGAGAAAGATAAAGACCCAACTAACTAGGTATTTCTGATCAAATGAGTTATTTTAATCTCCTAGCCCGATACCTTAATTCTGAAAGTTCACAGCTAAGCTTGTAGGTACTTACACTACTATATGTAAGGGAAAATAATAACAAAAAGATAGATGAATGAATATGCAAAGGACTACAGAGATATTTTATGAAGTATCTATGAATTGACTTTCTTAAAAATCTTAATTCCTTTTTGTGCTTACCAAGACCACAGTTCTCCATGTAATTTTTGTAACATATATTTTCTATTAAGTCTTGTACCAGGTTAGGGTGGATCCCTCCCCTGGTAAAATAAACTTACCACAACACGTATTGTTTTTTGTGAAGTCAGGAAAAAAAAAAATTGTATTTCTTAAACTAAATATAACAGTGTAGGGGAAAAATACAACTAACAACCTGAAGGAAGATGAGGAAGGGGTCAAGCAGCAGAGAAAGCAGCAGAAGCAGCAGCAGCAGCCAAAACAGCAGCAGGGGAAGATAGCAGCAGGCGCAGGCGAAGCGGTGGAAGCAGCAAGGGGAAAGTACAAGCTGTGCTTCCAGACATAAAGCTTTTGATGCTCCAATGAGATTATATTAACTTATCCATTGTTGCCATTCTATGGCCTATCCCCAGAATGTTCGCCTTAGAGTTTCCACCTCCAAGTTTCTCTGAGGTAGGAATCTAACTCAAACAGCCACAAGTCTTCACTTACCCTCACTCTCATTTGTACAGGAAACGATTGTTTACAATGGTACAAGAATGATTGTTTACAGAAGGCTAATTGTCCTCTTGTAGTAGTGGACTACTGCAACCTAGATATCTGAGTGGGAGGACCAGAAGTAGGACAGTCTATACCCAGTCAGCAAACTCTAACAGTTTCTCAAACGAGAAGACTTTTCTTAATCCCCATGAAGTTACCTAAAATATAGATCTATTTTTTTATACAACGTGACCTCGAACCATGCTGACAGTACTTAAAAGAAATTACACAAATATGTAGTTGCATTACAAAATGAAAGTTCAGTAATTATATAATTTCTATTGCTTTGTGATAAATGCATGAAGACAGTAGATAAAGACCTGTTCAGATACATGTTTTGTAGTTAATATTTCAACATGCCAAGACACTATCCATACAACCTGAAATAGAATTTATCTCATGTTACCTGATATTCATCACTTTGACTTCAATAATTTTTGTGTATGCTCAATACCACTACAAAAGATTGGTGACAACTCAAAATCAAGTGCTAAGAATACTCTGAAACAATACATCTGAGAATCTGAAATTATTCTGGAATTAAAATATGTTGCTTGCAGGCTCTTATTCAGCATGGAAATTATTAAAGCTAGTCACTCAGTTAAAAACAAGTTTATAGCCAAATGTGTTAAGCATCAATGTTTAGTCACACTGACAACTGCAAGCAGAGCTGAATGTAAATTTGGGGAAAAAATACTTTTTTTTTTTTTAGATAGATAAAGATAGATAGATCTGAAATCAGCATATTTTAGTAATATGTACATGTCTTAAATATCTAAGCAAAATAAAGTTGATAGAAATCTCAGAGGTAGCGTAAGTTGCAGAATAAAGCTTACATTGATCAGGCTTTATCAAACAAAGCTTTGTTCCTATTTTGTCTGGATATGTGGACTGCTTATTCTCAAACTACAGAACCTTTGACAGAAAGTGGACAATACTGGGGAAAAATTCTAAAGGGAAGACTATGTATTAGTGAGATCCGCATTAGGATGAGATTGACAAGACATCCTTCAAAGAGCAGGAACAGTAGGCTAAAAGAAGTATTTAGGTTTTAAAGAACATTACAAATTAAGCACTTTATTAAGGATGTGAAGTGAATGCATGGTATTTAAGAAATGTAGAAGGAAAAGAAGTTGAAATCAATATTGAACATCAGACAGAGTAGTAATCAGGCTTACATACCTATTTGATCCATTTCTCAGCCAGTAAAAAATGGCATTGCTGCTTTTGTTTTTGTTTTTGTTTTTACTCAGGAGAAGCCTGGAGACTCATTCATTCATAGGCCCTAGTATATTTTCATGTGTTTTATTTACATTAGACAAAGGATGAGGAGGTTTGGCTACTAGTTACTGGTAAAATGGGGCAAGCAAAAAGATGACAGTAATAAAAGGTGGGTATGAAGACAGAAATAATTTTATAGTGACTGCTTTGTGATATTTATTGGGCTACATACTTTTGATCCTCTATTGGGAGAGTCAAGAAAGACAACTATTCCAGTAATGGTGTAATCATAGGGCATCAAAAGGCATGTAGTAAATTAACAATAAGATCAAATTCCTCTAGATGAATAAATGTATCACAGGCACATATATACTTATGGAGATAGTGACAGATGTTGTGAAAAAAGTTTCCAAAGCTTGACTTGATAGCAAATATTATGGGAATCAGTTATTTTTTATTCAGTTTTCTGCTGTGCAAAATAAAATAAAAAACAAACAAACAAAACCTAAGTATACTTAAGAAGCTGTAATACATTCAGCTCAGCCAGACACTAATATGCTTGTGTGCATCATTGACATGAATACAAAATGAAGATCAGATTTAATCATTAAAACCATCCAACCCATGTCCAAACCCACTTGATTGTCCAAAACTTGTGACAGTTTACCGAGTTGGAGGGAAAAAAAAAAAATCTGGAAAATTCCCTTATAAGTGTTTTGCAACGACTGATCAGTAAATTCAAAACAATTATCCAAATCCTGAAAATGTGTGGACTCCTGAATAATATTATGTATCAATAGCCTATAGGCCTGCTCTCATTTAAAATTGCTCAGATGTATATATCTTTCAGGACTGGGGCCAAACAACATAAAGCTAGACAATAGCAAGGCAAGATGTCTAGCAAAAGGCAAAAATATCCTTAGATGCATGTTCTGTGTTTAGATGAAGGATTGGATAGTGCCAATAAAGACTTTAAAGAGACCTACCCTGAGCTTACTTTCGCATTTCAGGATAGGCATTCAGATATAACCATGGACTTTCATTAAAGATACAATAGTTTAAGTAGGGTAAGATGGTGTCTTTACAGAGGTCTTAGAGTGCAAACATGCTTGATGTCAGGGAAAAAAATCAAATTGCCATGAGAATTCCGCCTGTGGAGGACATTCACATAGTTTGGCAGCACCTACAGGTATTTCCCCATTGAGTTAGGATTCTTACTTTTGTCCTCTGAGTTGCGTTAATTTTGCCTGTGAGATAAGGTATAATGAGTAGCCTGTTTTGTGTTGCATCTGATTCACAGCATAAGCAACAGGATGTGAAGAGGGCACACCAAAAGTCCACAGAGCTCCATAATCTCAGTCATTCCCCAAACATTTATTTACGTAAACACACTCGAAGCATGCTCTGAAGATCAAAAATTAGAGTAGTGAAGTTCTCTTAAAATGAGACTGGGAGGTTCAATGATGTTTGATGGAATGAAGGAAGTTTATTGTTTCAGATATCAGTTAAAACAAAAGATATCATCAATCTGAAATTTACATCATAAACATGGGATATATCTCTCATACTAGTATTTCCAACAGTGGGTAAAGAAAAGAGCAAGTGCTCTTAGACCAGAACATGTGATTAGGAAAGGCAATGCCATATTCTTGCCTTCCTGCAAACTCTACTTTTGAAAGACAGTCCTGATGTTATGACTTAGGAAAATTGACTCTTATTAATGACCAGACCAAAAAGAAAAGAAAAAACAAAACAAAAGTAAAAACCCAAACCTCAAACATCTTTAGCAACCCATAGGTTTTAAAACTTATTATTCTTGACTTTTCCGTAGGTGAGCAAAACCTACCCTTCTCTTTAAAGTCAAATTTATAAGCAGATTAAGACTGTAAATTTAAAACTCTGATCTTCACTTTCTGAACTACGGTTCAGTCTAGGATTTTGTAGTAACCCAAACATATATAGTATACCAACTATTACTGTTTCTTCTCTGAGTTTCTGGAAAAGATAAAAGGAGGCTAAATCATAATTTGGAAAGTTTTTGCCCACTCCACATTACAGTTCATTACATGGAAATGCAGATTACTGTATGCAATGTCATTGCTACTTCAAAAGTATATGTGTATATAAATAAAAAAAATAAAATAATGTAAATGCATTGCAAAAAGAAAAGTAGATAGGGAAAAAGACAGAAAATCAAGATAACAAGAACCACGGGTCATCCAAAATGAGGCCTAGAAAATAATTAATAACAGGCAATGAACTACTAGTGCCAGATTCCCTGCTTCTCTCTAGGCTGGCTTTAGCTGTCATTATAAATTGAGGAGAGAATTCTCCAAATAACTGCAAACAGCCACTAGAGATTCTGCACACCACCTAAGATGTGTCTGTGGGTATGCTAACAAAAGCAATTTCTTAGCAAGCAATATGCTAACCCTCTGGGACTGTTAATGAATCCGCTTTGCAGTAAACTTTTTAGGAGTATATGCTACAGAGACTTTGTAAGTGTGTTGCTTTCTGAATTCTCTTATTTCCATAAGATTTTTTTTTCAGATTGACATTCATATTTCATTTTATTCAGGAGATTCCTGCAACTCAGCTCAGTTTTACTGTGCTACACGTTCAGCATCGGGCCAGTTTTTTACAAAACTGTTAGCTGTTATTTGCAGTTGAAAGTATTATTTATCATTTTATTTTAAAGCAGGAGCTTTTGGTATTTTTGCACTGCTTCATCTATGCCTAATACTTAGTCTGTATTGTCTCTGTGAGAGCCAGACTGCCAAGAAATTACTCTTTTCTGTTGCTTTCTGTGAATGTTAAACTCCAGCTACCCATAATCATTTACAACCTCTCCCCTACAGAGGGCACCTTTGCTTTATTGGAATTGCTTCTGCAAAAGAGGTGGCGGTTATCAGAGGAATAACTGAGCCTTAAAGCAACATTAGACTTCTCACAGATATAAGGACCTTGTTTGTCTGGCTTTTTAAATCAAGCACGTTTTGTACTATAATTCAGCAGCAAGCAATAACACTGTTACATTCTGCGTTGTTATAGTTTCCACCAAGAAGTGAGGAGATGAAATAGAGATTGCTGGAATTTATACGAGAGGCCAATGGGTACCAAGATGAATTAAAGAGCTTAAGTTTGGATGGGGGGGCTTTTTCCCCCACTAATTAAGGGGTTTGTCGTTAAAAAATGTCCCTGAAATTTGTACAAAAAAGTGTTGTCTATCAGAAAATAAGATGCAGAAACAAAGTAAACCATTTCCCAAATGAATCTTTCTAATAGACCTCCAATTAGCAATTGGTATCTGAAAGCTGTTTAAGTGGAATACTATATTCACCTTGTATCGAAGGTGACTATCAAAGCTGATCCTAAAGTTCTTACCTGGGAAAAATACTACCGGACCGTAATACTAAGCCGAAATTTTTCTTTCTGATTTTTTGATGTGCTAGTATTTATGAAGTGTCAAGTACACCATTCACAGTGGTATCTGCTGGTTCTGAATAAAACTAGCAATACTTTCCTGTTTGATATTGTTATAGGCCATCTCACTGATGTGTTAAGACAGATGCAGACGTCACTGATTTCTAAATAGCAAAGTTAAAATTCTAAAGAATAATCTTTCCTCTGTCATTTTATATCTGTCTGACTATTCAAAACAAGCTACAGCTGTAAAAAGAAGTGCAAGACATTGCATTTATGTGACTCCCAAACAGGACAGTACTATGTTAGTTCATATAAACTGAGGGAAAACACACGAATAAATGCATCAGTCCCTTTGCATACTGTTTTTTTATGGTGTTCCTAACAATAAAAGTTACAAATGGCCTTATAAATTCAACAGCAGGCAACCTGTTGCAAGAAGACTCTAAATTCCCCTGACTGTTTTCTGGGACTGATGCTGACTGCAAAGAATCTAACACAAAACCCATCAATGAACACTCCCTGCCTTCCCTAACATTTTTCTAGAAGTCTCTTACAGAACATGCATTCATGTTTGCATTTTCAGCTTCAAATACCCAGTACAAAAGCAGGAGAGCACAAAAACTTGAATTGCTAGTCCAGGCTGTTAAATTAATTACACAGGCCCCATATTAGTGAGCAATACTTTAATGCCATTGGAAATTTCGTTTAGGCAGTGTTTTAACAGCTCCTCCTCTCTTACAATTTTACTTCCTCTTTACTTTCTAATTATAGGCCAAGGCTGGATTCCTCACTAATTAAGGAAAGTTTTTGTGGGTTTTTTATCTTTTTTTTTTTTTTTTTTAAGATTTCCTTTCTAGAAGCCAATGGGAATATTGCCTATGGAAAGATCACAAGATCTTGGTCCCTTCCACTCCAGTGCATTCTATGATTCTATGAAAAGCGTCCAACGTGGATATATGTTTCAAGACATACGGTCATGGAACATGATGGTCTGTGGTGAAAGACTGTTCAAATGGCTCCCATCACATTTTAACCATCTTGAAAAACAGTTCTTGTGTGCAGTTTGAGGAAGAGGGAGGTTGCATATCCCAGACACCCTTCTCAACTGGTAGGCTGCTGCCATTACCTTCTTTTAGACAGGTGAATTGTTTACAAATACACTCATGTTCTGGTCAGCTTTACTGCACAGGAACATTCCCATGCAAGTTTAATTTGCTAGCATAAATGTAGCCTCCAAAACTGTATTTACTGCTGCCACTGTATGTCGTCATATTTAAAAGTATTCAGATATGAGTCCTTGTAAACTGTGCGCTGAGTTCTAAGTTTATATCAATAGGAAACAAAACAATCAAGAAAATATTTTCCTGATTATATATACTGCTATATGCATTATTTTCCTTGTAATTGTTTCAGCTTGGTAGTAAAAAACAAAAACAAAAACAAACAAACAAAAACCCAAAACAAAACCAAAACATGGAGCTGTTAGTAGAATGTTTACTTTGATGAAAAGCTCAACATGANTTAAGGTTGTAGATAAAACAATTTTAAAGAGAAAGTAAAACCCACAGGAAAAAATAGCAAGCAAACAACATTTTAAAAGTATCTAAGCTAATTAGAAGCCCCACTTCCAAAACAGGACAAATGTACCAGTGAACAGAAGGTCCTCACTAGCAGCATGGGAACCCAATATACGTGCGATGGAATTCAGCCCTTAAAATCTTTTCCCCACAAGGTGCCACAAACATTTACCTGAGAAGTACGAGAGTCTGTTTGGAGGTATTCCTCCCAGAAGACCATTGGTTGGTCAGTTGGCCTGTATTTCCAACAAAGAACCAGAGAAACCTTCACCACTGCAGACCTCATATTTGATTGCTCCTGTTCCCTGCATTTGCAGGGGTTATTTTGCTCGTTTTCCATGTGGGAAACCTTGGCTTAGTTCTTTTGTCCTGTGGGAACAATAGAAGTTGGATGTGTGAAAACAGGTTTTCCACCCTGGAAGTGGCCTGCCTAACTGGTTATTAGCTGTACCACAGAATGTAAATATGAACGCAGAAGCAAATAACCTAATTCCATTATTACCTTGACTCAAGCCCCACTTGTATGAATGTAGTGAACCCAACTGCCTGTGTTTAGGCATGGACCGTCCCTTCAAAAAAAAAATAAGCACTGAAATGTGTGCTTCCATATATATGTCCAGCAAAGGAAAGCTACATGGTGAGCTATGTCAACATCAGTTTATGCACTAAGGGATTTAGGCACCTATTAATCGTGCAACAATTGGTACTATGAGCATGGCACCCTAGGGAGTTTTGTGAATCCTAGTTGCCCCATCCCTCCTCATGTCTGAAAACAGAATAATCCTCAACTGCCTGAGAGTGATTGCCAGATAGAAGGGTGTAATTAAACAAAAGCATGACAATTAAAACTCTTTCTAACTAGCTAGATTAAAGTAACTTAGATGGTGATAGTTCTTTTTTTTTTTTTTCTTGCTTTGAAGTTTATACTTTAAGTTTATACTCACATATTTAGAAGAACAAGCTTTAATAAGACCAACTTGCTAGTATATACTTGTGACTCAAAAATATTCTGTATGGATACATTTTTATTACTGCAATTCACTTCCTTATGTATTTTTACAATCCGCTTAAATTAACTTCTTACTAGAATGTATTCACTGCTTTTCCCTTAAAATTTCCTTTGCTTTTCAAAATACAAGAATCAAATGTGGTTTTCTTTTTACAATTCTTTTTTGGCACTTCTGTGTCTCCGTTTCTTGCTTTCCAGTGTTAAGTACTTACTTATAGATCTGCAGCTGTGCCTAAAGCTAAGAATGTATTGAGGAATTGCTGTCTCTCATAAGTCTATTTTTATTGGGTAAATATAAAAAAAAATTACCTTGTATAAGCCTGAGGACCAGCATTCACAATAGCAGGAATCAATTGCATGTAAGTCACTGAGCACTGAAGACAAACAGACAACGGTGAGTTATATATAAATTCAAGCAAATAGTCATAATTGAAATATTTTGCCCTTATCCATATAAACCAACTTCTAAGGGAAGTTGTTTTGGCCATACTACCCCTATAATACCTACCATAAAGAAATAGGAACTTTTAAAATGTTTGATATCTGTGGCAAGTATTATCTTGTTTTAAAATGTGTCCTTTTTTTCAGAAATGTTAAAATAAAGAAAATCAGGAATTACTGCAAATTATTTTCAACTACTTTGGTATTCAGTGCCTTCTATATTTATGGGTTTGTGTGACAAATTTCTTGGCACAGAAAACTATTTGAGCATATATTCTGGTGCTTGTTATTGAAGAAAAAATGCTTAGCAACCATAAAGAAAAAGGAAAAGATGTGACTGTCTTATAAACATAGGGAAAAGAAAATGTTAATCCTGGCCCAACTTTCATCATTCACCAGATGATGTTAGACATTGAACCCAAGGTATTCCAGAACATATTTGGAGTTTTCTTTCTCAGCCAAAGAAGGTCTTAGCATCTCAATAAGTTTATACAGTGTGAACCAATGGTTTACTGAAAGCTTTTAAAGAGTTAGAAGATGATAGGATCAGTCCATTGCCACCTACTTGTGACCCAGTGAGTGTGATATAATTGATGGCTGTCTCTTACAGCTTGGAGAATCCTGTACAGGAAATCACATTACCCTGGATGCCATTGTAACAGGAAACATTTCCCAACACAATAATGCACGACCAACAATAAGCAAACGCCCGAGACATGCAGTGCTACTGTGTATCTTGAGCTTATGTACTCAGCAACATCTATCCAGACCAGAGTAATGTATTACTTTCCTTGCAAAGTCCATCCTCATCTTCAAAGCAAGAATAGTTTCAAAGAAAATGCTGTGCATTAACAATCTCTGAAAATGCTGTGTGGGAAAAACAAACAAACAAACAAAACCCACAAAACCCCAAACAAACAAAAAAACACCAAACCAAAAGCAACCAAATCAAACCACCACAAACTTCAGACAACTGAGAAAGAAGAGGGCTAATGAAAACATCTCACAGAGCTTCTGTAGCACTGCATGTCAGCTGGTTACCCAAAACTCCACAAAGTGTCTAATGTTGTTCGTGTTTCCCATCAAGTCTTTACAGTCAGGCAGCCCCTCCAGCTCCTTTCACAATGACAGCGTGAAGACACTGTCTGTGAAACACTTGCTCCATTCTAACAGAGGAGGGATTAGAGAGAATGGAAGAAGCAGGGAAAAGACAACTTTTCAGTTTCTTCTTTTTAAAGCTTCCACTTAGAACATGAAGGCATAACCCCCACTTTAAAAGGACGAATTTAAGCTTGGTGCCCTCCTTATTTAATTCCTCTTTCCTTCCCCCCGGTTGGTCCCGCCTTCCCTCTTCCCCGAAGGACGTTTCTCCCCCGGCGTCGGCTGGCGGGCAGGAGAAAGGGAGAGCGAAAGAGCACAGGGGAGCGGAGAGCAGTGCGATGGGGAGGAGGGGAGAGGAGGAGAGCTCAGGGGAGCGCAGGGGAGAGGAGAGGAACTGAAGGGAGCGTAAGGTATAGGACGGGAGCGGAGGGGAGGGCAGGTGAGCGGAGCCCAGCTCCCCCCCTCCCCACGCACGGGCACTAGTGGGCGCTGCAATTTGTACAATTTCTATTTAGTTTCTCTATCCGACGTTGCATCCAAACGGTCTTAGGGTGTGAGTGGGACCAGAAACTACGGCTTCGGTATAAAAGACTGTCCGCGTGCAGTCTGCAGATAGCTTGCCATTTATGCTTCAGTTACTGGAGCCGAGCTGGGAGAGGTCACTGGACAAGCAGGCACCAGACAAGTGGGCAAATTGCTGTTTGGGGTTTTGTTTTGGTTTGGTTTTTGTTTGGTTGGGGTTTTTCCCTTTTTTTTTTTTAATGCAGGACCTGACAAACGACCACTCCACGTTACAGCTCAGTAATAAGGTGTCTCTCCGCTTATACTACACAAAACAGGCACGAGCTCCCCAAGAAGCACAGCTGAAAACTGAAGAACTGTACATTGTCACATTAAACCTGAGTTTGTTGTGGTGTGCTTGTTTTCTCTAAGTGGGGAGTTGGGGGAGAAGCACTTTAAAAAAAAACCTCCTCCACTGACGTGTTTCTCTCTTGTTGAAAATGAAGGAATTTCTTCGGTACTATTGCAAAAGGCACGCTAAAAAAAACCTCGGCATATTTACTTGAGCCTACTTAGCAACTTTCAGACTTTGTTCCTCTGCTTTGCTATCTAAATACAGTAGACGGAAGTGGGAGATAGCGCTCCCATGCAAATGAAGATAACAGTTGCTCGCCCACTCTCTGTTTAGGATAGTGGAAGACGCACTGGTTTCCCCAAAAGCAGAGTTTGGTTTTGGTTGGTTTTTTGGTTTTTTGTTTTTGGTTTTTTTTTTTAATTCTAGGTAGCCTCCTGCATGTAAAGTGCCAGTGCATTATCCCCTGACAGCTGATGCTTATCGTGCCGGTGAGGGTATTGTGTTTCAACTCGCGGCACTGGAAAACCTTGTAACTTTCTTTTGAAGTTAAATGGCTTCATTTTGTTTCCATGTATGAATAACTAAAGTGACCCAAAAGCCGACCCATTTACAACGCCCGTCCAACCAACTTATTCCTCTCTCGGTCGCAGCTTTGCACAAGAAGGTCCCCTCGGAGCAGCAGGCGGGCGGGTAGGAGGGAAAGGGGAGGGAGGCTCCTCAATCAGTCCAAGTTGCATCGTAATTAAATTTTATTTTATCCTACCGAGGCATGCAAAATATCGAGCAAAATACAAGTTTAAGTAATTTGTTTGTATTCTTATCTGTAGGAGTTGCAAATTAACAGCCCCGCTAGTTTACTGTTAAGCCTGGAGAGCGAGAGATTGCTTTGCAAACATTACAGTTATTATGTCTGCAGTTGGTACTCTTTGTATAAATTATTGATCAGCCCTCTTATTTTTCTTTCTGCTTAATGGATATTATAGCATAGACGTTTACACGCTATAGTTCAGGTTGTGTCAGCACTTCCATTTATAACATCCCACTCTTACCCAGAGTTTATAACTCGCTATAAAATTCCACTCTGGGTTGAAACTTTTCAAGCAAGAGCTCGGACTTTTAAAGGGGGTGGGGGTGCGTGTATGTGTGCACGTCCATCAAAACAACAAAAATATTTATCTGCGTTTTTCAAAGACGGGAATAATAAAGGTAATACCCCATATCCCAATGTTCTCCATTCACTTAAGTGATTTGAGGAGGGAAAGGCTGCATCTCGCAGGTTCATGTATTAAAAAAAGAACCCATTGCGCATTTTTAAAATTATTATAAAGGGAAACAATTAGTGCTCGAGCGGCTGCCGAGCCGCCGCCCCGCCGGGCGCTGGGTCTTGATTCGGCGACTGTCTCCCTCTCACCGGGCATCGCGGCCGGGGGTTCGGCGAGTCCGGTTGGGCGGAGGAAGGCCAGGAGAGGGAGACTATGATGTCGCGATCCCTCCGCCACTCGCGGGCGCGGGGCAGGAAGAGCGATCCCCTGGCACCAGCAGAGATCGAGGAGCGTACTGAAGAACCAGGAACGTTTAAATACCGGGTCGGCTCTCCAGCGCCGGCATTTCTATTAGTTAGGGTTGGGAACCAGGGATGGAGTAGCTAAGCGAACTAACTCTATCAGAGGAGGATTGCACGGGAAATTTTAGATTAGAACACCGCTTTAACGTAATTTAATGGCAGGGGCTTTATGTTCCATAATTATTGCTCTGAGCGACTTTTCCTACCTGTTGGAAATTAACACGTTGCACTGAGGACCTCTAATGAGAGCCCAAGTATAACTTGGACATCACAGAGGGCTCCCCGCCTATTCCAGTCCTCATTTAATTCGCTCAGGGAAGCAGGTTGTCATTTCCTTCTCACCTGCAGCGTTCTTTCTCGGCTGTCAGTTGCCAGGTGAACGTCAGAAGGCAATGCCCAGTCACCTGCTCCATCCATCCCGAGCCAGACAGGGAAGGGAACCCGACCCGCTTTCACCCTTTGGCTCCGGTAGCTGCAACGTGACCGAAAGGCTCAAATCAGCATAACGATTAGCTTAGTTACTGACTTCGAAATGCATTTTATGAAGTCAGAACAGCTAGTTAAGTGGGGAATGTTGAGGTGTTAGGGAAATCGTAAATAAGTAAGCAGCTGAAGTGGCGTTTGGTATTTGCGATTTGCATATGTGCGCTTGTGCGTGGGTGTGGGTGTGTACGTGTATCTCTGTGTGTGTCGGATACAGGGGAGGAGGGAGGGAAGGGATGAGAAAGTTCCCAAGCCGTTGATTATTGCATCTCTCCAGAATAGCGCGTCCCTGGTCAGAGCATCAGTTAGCATCACTGGAGATAATATCCACTTCTACGGATGCAGGGGAAGAACTGAAGGACTCTCTCTGGGTCTAAACCTTGCTCCTGTACTCAGGCGGTGAACAGCCTCGCAGCCAGCGGGATGGCTCACCGGACTACAGACCTCAAGAGACGCTTAGGCGCTGAAGTGACCGGGGCAGGACATGTGCGAGCTACCAAATCCCGAACAATTCCCCTTCCCGTCCTGTGCTGGCGATGTGCAGCCACTGCTTTCAACTCTCAAGCTGAGAGATGCACATTAAACAGACAGTCCAGGAGATAGTTTCCTCCCAGATTCTCATTTTTTAAAACTTTAGAAGTTATTTTTTAATGGCTCAGTAAGTTTCCTGTCTCCCGTTCTTCTATCACTTTTTTTTTTTTTTTNTTTTTTTTTTTTTTTTTTTTTGTTAAGCAGGCAACATATGTAAATACGAACTGCAGTAAACAGAACGTGAAAGCAATCTCACCATGTATTCTGGACTTTTTATGATATATGGTGGACTGTTCAGAAGTGTATGGTATTGTTAAAGCTGTTTGTGCCGGGTGTGCTAATGCACTGTTTGATTGAGTGAATTAGCAGTCATAACAATCTGGCAGTCTGGCCATAGAAGTGTGCTCAAATTGATTTGTGTTATGGCTGGACTGGAAAATCTAGTGTTAGTTGTTTTTTGCCCTGGGGCATTGTTTGTACCAAACTCCACTTTTCATTTAATTTTCCAATAGATTTTTGAAAGACCAAAAGGTTTGTGATCAACGTTTGCTGCACTTTATTATTATTCAGTTATTAAAAATATCCTATGAGTAATTTCAGGTTCCCCAAAACCTTGCTTTCAATTAGAGTAAACATAATTAGTGTGACATCGTGCCTGGAATGGTAAATCTCCCTCTGTATCTGTTAAGCATGTTATCTACTTGTCCTGTCACTGAAAGGAATCCAGTTTGTATTTGTATTGGACAAGGTCTCTGCTAGTTTGACTATAATACAACAATTAGAAAAACAGCACGGCAGCATCCAGTTTTTTTATTACTGGTATAACACTTCACATCAGTTCCAACTGTATTCATCCTCTTTTCAAGGTTCAGCAAATATCTTAATGGGAAAAAAACAAAAAAGAAAGAAAGAAAGAAAGAAAAAAGGTCACAATTTACAGACATGTTCCTATGAGTCTGTTTCTGAGCCATGCAGGGGCGATTTGGTATGAGATCCCTCCCTCTCAGTTTTCCCTCTAGATAAGAGATAGCTCTTGAGAGGAGAATTGCTGTGAGACCCTGGAAATTAAAAGCAGATCAGAACTTACCTTCCCTTCACCAGTACTTGTTCCTTTCTTTGAATCTTCTGCTCAGCAGTGGTTTGCCAGAATTACAATACAGCATGATTAAACCTAAAACATTACTCTATTGATCACACAGAAAGCTTTATGAAAGCGTTTAGTTTCTTCTCTTCAGAAACTGAACTAAATAGGTCACTAGACAAGGATAACACAAAATGCAAGACAGAAAGGTATTTCTCAGGAAAACATATTCAAAGAAATGCGGGAAAAACTGTAGTGGATGAACTTAACACAGTAGTATACTATCCATCTACGTCTGTCTTCTGTATGCTTCCTTCCCCTCCCCCTGGTCCATTCCTTCACACATGTTCAAAAGCTAAATACTTTTCTTTTTTTTTTCAGAATGAATTTAAATACTTAATTATCAATAACAAATGAAGAAGCAGTGGGGAATGGAGGGGGAGGTTGGTTAGAGTTGATGTACTATCCTATCTGCTGTCAGTTATTCAGATTCCTTAAAATGCAACAACAACAATGCATTTTCTAATTGTGTTTTACCCTTTACAGTTGCCCTCAAAATTGTAATTTAATATAACAGTGAACTCTCTATCAGTCTTTTTTTAGAGCAATAAATTACAATCATTGTCAATACATCTTACTGCTTTAACATACATTTTAATATACCAAAATGGTCAAGTCCCCCCCTCAAAAAAAACCAAACAAACCCCAACCAAACCCAAAACCAACCACGCAAAAGAAATAAAAAAAACCTCCAAACAGAATACCTGCCCTGAACATGAGCAGAACAGAAACCCTGATTCAAACAATATTCCAGGAAAGAAATTAAAGACTTCTTAATTAGTGCAGCAATTAAGCTTTCTTGGTCGCATTTTAATCAGCCCAGGCCCTATCAAAGGACAAACAGAACGATTTGCAGGTCTTTGAATTTTAAACAGTCTTATTGATTTCAGCACCATAAGTCTTCTTGACACAGGGAGAATTTTCAAATATCAGTTACAGTAATTTGAGTTTTGCTGGTATGAACTCAGGAAGTGAAAAAAAAACCAACAAAACACTTAACAGTATCTTTACTTGAAAGGGTCAGTCAACAAGAGAAATACAATCTAAAAAAGTTTACAAAGAGCAATCTCAGAATTTGTTGGTGTATTTATGAGTGTGTGAGCATTTGTGAATTAAAATAAATGCAGTTGCTCCCCATAATCATTAGAAACACTTAGCAAGCCAGAAGCTTTGAGGAAACATGAACATTTTCAAGTATCTCTTTCTTTCTAGGTTCCTAATCCCATTGTTGCACTGAAATGATCAAGGCTAACACAAACCTGCATTAGCAAACCTTTTCGAACTACATTTTCATTATATGGTTTTGAACCACGAGGATTATGTATCCATGAAAGCACAAAACAAGAAGAGATGGTGCGCATCACATTGTGGAGAGGGTGGAGAACAGATGAAATCATAGGCATTCTAATCCAGAGTTCCCTTAGCTCTCCAAGTGGCAATATCATGTGTGCCTTGCTCTGTCTTGATCTTCTCAAGGTTCTCTCCTGTTTTCACAGGGTGTAAGTGAAGGTGAGATGCGAAAGCATACTTGAGGCAAAGGAAATATGAACAGTTGGTTATCTACAACTGAAAAAGAAGATGCACGCAGTGTGTTTATGTTCTTAAATTATAAGGTTTATGCAACAATAGATCCCATTACGGAAACCCAAGTTGTACAAGCTCTTTCAGATAAGCATTCTGAAAAACACCTAAAGATGGCCCAAAGAAGTGTTCTGCACAGTTACTGTCATACAAGACTTCAAAATAAAATGGCACTTTGTATTTTATTGGGTTTACTTTAAAGAGTTTAGTGCAGGTTAGCTAAAATTTTACTAGCACAAGACATCTTTACTGGTATCGGAACACAAATTGCTATATACTAAACTTAAAAGTACAATAAGCAAGACCACGTAAGAATAGTTTATAAGTGATACTGCAGAAATTCTCCCATATTGAATCTCCTTTACAGATTATCCACTCTGTACATAGGTCATCATCTCATGTGTTGCCTCTCACATAGTATAAATTTCTTTAAAAAGTAGCTGTGGGCACATACATTCATCACAATTAATTAAGCACACAGTGTATAATTTTATAACCAAGGGCACTACATACACACCAAACCCTATTTCTGTAGAAAACCCGACATGCATATGACCTGCATATCTGTACGAATTACTTACCTTTAAAAAAAAAAAAACAAAAACGAACAAAGCCCCTGCACCTCCCGACCGACCCTGGCAACCCACGCGTACGAGGCGCCAAACACTGGTACAACTTCACTCACAACTTCTGCAGCGAGCAGGTCTCACGCGACGCTCAGGATCCGACCGCGCCGGGCGAGGCGCGTCCTGCCGCCTGCGCTACTGCGCATGCGTGGGCAAGCGCACCAACTGACTTTCCGCGCTGCCTGGCGCGAGGAGTGGCGCGGTTTGTGCGCGCCGTTGCCACCTGTTGCACGGCGGAATCTGCGCGGGGCAGGCTGGCCCAACTGCTTTCCTCTTTTTTAAGTTTACTTGGGTGCCGCCGTAGCCTGCTCGATGCGGTTTCTTGACAGCGTAACCTGCACTGTCCCGTCCCCTGCGACCCGCGGCCCCTCGCGGGAAGGTCGTCTGCAGCTGCAGCCCCGTGGGGCTGCCCTCGCGCGCCCCAAAGGCACAAAGCGCCCCAAAGGGGCCTTGGCATTGCCGCGGGACCCTCAGCAGTAACTCCCACCCCGCCGGGAGAAGCGTTCCATGATCCCGGGAGAACAACAGCAGTAGTGGCAAGACCAACAGACCCATGCGGAGGCTTTTGCTTTTGTCTGCGGGTGCCCCCGCCCCGGCCTCAGCAAGGTGTGCAGCCGGTGCCCGCCCCGCGCCCCGGCTTCCTTGCGCCCGCCCGGCTTCAGGGGGAACGCTGGAGACGCTCGTGCTTCTCCACAAACTGTGTTGACAAGCGACTGCTGAAAAGGGCTGGGAAAATTACATCTCGTCTCTGGTGGGGTGAAATATGAAACATGTAATCTAACGGTTCCTGAAAAGGGGAGGGAGGGGGGGAAAGAGGGACTTCTTTCCCTCTCTGTTTTCCTGCTCCGGGTTCCTGGTTGGATAATTTGGGTTAATACTAGTGAGTGAGCCTTTTGCTGCTTCAAAGGGTATTTCAAGTTGCCGGAGCTCCTCCCCTCCGCACCGTGTGACAACAACAACTCGTCCAGCGAGCGAGCAGCGGCGGCAGCAGCCAGCACTTCCCAGCTCATTTTCTCTCTGTCATTCCCTTCTCAATCTTTGATCAATGTACTTGCCAGAGAGAACCGAAGTCCTTCAAACCTCCTCCTTTTCACCTTCGTCTTTAACGTGGTGCTAGAGCAAGGACCACAAAAAGAAACTGCCCTCCCCCTCCCCTCGGCCCCAACCCCGCCGCCCGGAGCGGACTTCTCCTCCTCCTCCTCCTCCTCCGTCCCCACTTGCGGGACACTTTGTGCGTTTCTCTCTCTCACTCTTCCCCCTGCTCTCTCGCTTGCCGCAGCACCTGATCTGGGGTTATCCCCCCCTTCTTCTCCCCCCTCCTCCCTTCTCTTCTTTTTTTTTTTTTTTTTTTNTTTTTTTTTTCCCTTAATCATTTTTTTCACATTTTCCCCTTTCCCCTGCGTGTGTGTGTGGGAACTTTCCCCCCTCCCCCTGCCCCCTCTGCCGTCTATGTGACCATGGCCGTACCGGCTGCTTTGATCCCTCCGACCCAGCTGGTTCCCCCTCAGCCTCCGGTCTCAACTTCTGCCGCCTGCACCACCACCACCACCACCTCCTCGTCGGCCACCTCCTCTCCGTCTCCGTCCATCGCTCCCCCGCCGGCCGCTTCGGGGACAAACCTATTCCGGCCGGAGCCCATCGCACCAGCGGCAGCGGCAGGCACAGTCACCTCCACCACCACCACCACCACCAGCGGCGGCGGCGGTGGTAACGGCAGTAGCGGCAGCAGCAGCGGCGGCGGCAGCCCCAGCTTGGGCAACGGCAGCGGCAGTAGCGGCGGCGGCGGCGGCAGTGGCAGCAGCAGCGCCGGTACCTCCACTCCCAATGCAAGCGCGGCGGCGGCCAGCAGCCTGCCCGGCAAGCCAGTGTACTCGACCCCGTCCCCGGTGGAGAACACCCCGCAGAATAACGAGTGCAAGATGGTGGATCTGAGGGGGGCCAAAGTGGCTTCCTTCACCGTGGAGGGCTGCGAGCTCATCTGCCTGCCCCAGGCTTTCGACCTCTTCCTGAAGCACTTGGTGGGGGGCTTGCACACGGTCTACACCAAGCTGAAGCGGCTGGAGATCACGCCCGTGGTCTGCAACGTGGAGCAGGTCCGAATCCTGAGGGGGCTGGGGGCTATCCAGCCCGGGGTCAACCGCTGCAAACTCATCTCCAGGAAGGATTTCGAGACCCTCTACAACGACTGCACCAACGCCAGGTAACCGCCGCAAGGCACACGCACACCCCGCCGAGCCCCCCCGCGCCACCGCCCCCGTCCCACCCCCGCGCCGTGCGGCCCGGGCTGGCGCTGCTCTGCTTCCCGCTGCTATCGCTCGGGCCCGGGGGGTCAGCTCGCGCCCTGCGGCCACATGCGTTTGTCCCTTTCTTCCTCGCTACCCCGGCACCCGGTCGGCGTCCTCCGCAGCCGGCCGTGCCGCTTCTTGGTGGGACAGAGCGAGCGGGAGGAGAAGGGGTGTTTCTGTCCCCCTCCTTGCAAGCCGTACAAGTCTCGTCCTGTCATTACCCCCTTCATTCTCCTCGGCCAAGGCATGCTGGGGCTCGGGGCCGCCACGGGCAGCGCAGCGCGCTTGCCTACGTGTGGAGCGGAGGGCCGGGAGAAATGGAGAGCAGGTAGCGGGGCCAAAAAGTGTCTGACTCCCTCCTCAAGTTTTCCCCCTAGATGTATCTTCAAAATCGGCAGCCTTGGAAAAAAGCTGCCCGAAGGGTGCACAGGAGTGGGCGGGGAGCAGTCCTGAAGTGGGGGGACGACGACACACAGACACTCGGATTTGGCGTAAATGGGATTGGGGCGCGAAGCTGCCTCCTGCGCGGAGGGCCCTATCCGCGGTCGACGGAGGCCGCTTGGCCGTCAGCTGCTGTCATAAATCCGAAGGGGCATGTGCACTTTTTGTATCGGTCTACGAGGCAGTTGTTGCCACATGGCGAACGGGGAGGGG
>WBNM01021063.1:92092-153626 GCA_013399055.1 Ramphastos sulfuratus
GTGACCAGCCAGACAGTTCCTTATCCAGTGAATGATCCACCCATCAAGTCCATGTTTTTCCAGTTTGGTGACCAGGATGTCATGTGGGATAGAGTCAAATGCCTTACTCAGGTCCAGGTAGATGACATCAGTTGCCCTTTCCTTGTCCACTGTCACCGTGACTTCATCATAAAAAGCCACTGGATTTGTCAGGCAAGATTTGCCCTTGGTGAAGCCATGCTGGTTATCACCAATCACCTCTGCTTTGTTTTCCATTTGCCTTAGCAGAGCTTTCAGGAGGATCTGCTCCATGATCTTGCCAGGCACAGTGGAGAGACTGACTGGTCTGTAGTTCCCAGTGTCATCCTTTTTTCCCTTCTTGAAGATGGGTGTTATGTTTGCCCTTCTCCAGTCAGCAGGAACTTCACCAGTCTGCCATGACCTTTCAAATATGATGGACAGTGGTTTAGCAACTTCATCTGCCAGTTCCCAGTTGGTCCTATACAGGGTGATTTGTGTTGCTCAGTTCAGTGGTCAAACTCAATCCATTATGACTGGCCTCATTACGATAACATATCAAACTCTACACAGTGTGTGGGATACAATGTTAACCGTAATTGGAGGTTGTTCTTGAAGGCAGAGCCTCCATGGCTTTTGGATCTCAGCTGCTGAGCCTGTGCTTATGTGGATCTGCCAAGTACAGGTTGCATCTTTTCTGGTAACACTTTCCTATAATTTTGTCTCGTTGCATCTTATTTTACATGTCTTATTACTTAAAGTAGGATTGTACAATGATATCATGAGAGGTAATGAAATAATAGTTATGAAATGCATTGTGAAGCGTACAGGTATTCACAAATATTCCAGAGTATGACTACGAGTAAAACATTTTGACATTAAAGGAGAAGGTTGTCATCAGTTAAAACTGCTGGAATTGTTATGTGATAAGGTCGTCTGATCTTTTATTTGGTATGCCAGCCGATTGAATAATTTTTCTGGGGGAAATTGGAGGTGGGAACACAGTCATTTTCATCAGCTTAAATGTAAAGAGTCAACTAGTTCTAAGTATTGTTTTGTGAAACCTTGTTTAACCCCCCATAAGCAGTTTTCTGTGGAAGGTGTGTTGTCATTTGGATGGGTCTCTGTTCTCAGCTCAACTAATCGTTTCCTTTCACAAATCCAGAACATACGCAGATTTGAACTTGTAGCCAAGAAAAAGTGCTGCCATGCTTCAAATTGCCAAAGCACCTCAAGGGACAGAAACTTGACCTGGTTTTATGAAACCATAGAATTACATTTATACAAGTTACCCCATGGGAAAGAAATGAACTGATCCCAATTCATTTCTAACTACTAGGGCCTTATGGGTCACATTTGAGTTCTCTCCTACACCTGTTTTTCTACTAAATTTTTCTGAGGACATTTTTAGAAACTTCCTTTACATTATGTATGGGTCATGTGCCTAATATTTAACAGTTCAGTGTTCTAATTCTTTAAAATGTTTAACGGTTTCTCAATATAATTAAGCTGCAAAAAGTTTAAATTATAGATTTTGTTCAGTATGGACTAAATCATCAAACCATGAGCTCTCTCCTGAGTTTAGTAACTTAAGATTTGTTTTCCTGCATATGAAATGCAAAAATGGAGTAGGAAGTGACTATAGTCAGTACATGTATGAACTATAGAGAAGAGAGTGACTCTGCAGATGGGTCATGAGGCTGCTCACTTGCAATGTGAGACATGGTTCAAAAAGGGTAACTCAGTGAGACCTTCGATAAGAAGACATTGAGACTTTTTCTGTTTTGCTCCAAAGTGACCTTTCTCCTTCCTTCAGTTAGACTAAAAAAAAAGGGATTTGGAAAATATAATTTCAGACGATGTTGGAATCAATGAAAGTAATGAATAGGTGCCCTTATGGCTTTCTTCTTCAGTACTTTGGTTTGAGGATGAAGCCTAAGTATTGTAAGGTGAGTGCTTACCCCTCTGTGGTGAGCTTGGTATGGTACTAAAGGTGTGTTTCTGTCAGTGTAGTGTGCCAGGTTGGAGCATGCCAACTAAGTTGAAACAGTGAGCCCTAAGGACAGAGGAAGATTTCCTTAGTTCATTTTAATACGTGAAGCTATATTCTTATATGGTTACATTAAAATTAGAATTAGCTTGCATTTTGATTTATTTAACAAACCGAGTGCTCTGTTCACCTTAAATTTGCCTCAGCAATTACTGTCCCGCAGAGGATCTGCAGACCTTCCAGGCTCTCCTTCCACCTTCCCATAGAAACCATTTCCTATTCTCAGGCAGTCTTTCCCATCCTTGAAGATATTTTCAGTGCTGAAACTGGCATTGAGTACCTTCATAAGTCTACCTGTTTCTAGTAGATGAGTGGCAGATTTGGATACTATTTGTCTGATACTGATTCCTTTCCCTAACACTGCAGACAGCTCAGCTGATGATCCCTTACTGCTCCCACTGTGACTAGGTAGTCATGATTTTGTAGTCACTTTTTTTGCTTTGGCAGAAAGGATTGGAAGGTGAGAAATGGGAATAACTGTTTCCACAAGTAAGAAGATACTCTTTTTATGCTAGCTGTCTGTTTTTCACACCACTTTGCATTAAGCTATTCATGAGTTTGCTAGTATGGATAACCAAACTCTTTTTTTAAGGCTGCTATTCGTCACGTGTGCTTTCTTTGGCAGAGTGAAGGATAAGTCTTCTAAATAATGATCTCTTACCACCATCATATATTTATTGTAAATGCGTACATAGTGTCTCTTTCTGATTCACCTCAAAAAAGTGGTCATATTGATCCCTGAGCTCTCTTTTTTGTCTTTCTCAGCTTTATGCTTTTAGCAATTCAGTTTTTAGTGAAGCTGTCAACATATTTGACTATGGTGTTGGCACAGAGGGGCATTTTTTCCAAGACACAGAAACTGGTTTTGCTCCCAAATTATTTTTATTGGGAGGTAGAGTCTGGCCAGTTGCTTTGGGGACTTAAACATTTTTCTTAAGCACTTAATTTCTTGATTTTTCCATTGTAGTTCTTTTGGGTGGAAAATGCAATAATTATACTGTATGCAAATAAATTTAGATCAGACTAGTCAAAGGCTTTTGACCTACCAGTGACACATCTTTGACTGCTTTCAGTGGTAAATAAGGGAAATCTTTAAGATCAGATGGAGCGACAATGAATGCTTTGCGGTGATTGAAATGTTTGTCTTAAATTTCTTTGCCTCTAAACTAGAGAGGAAAAAAAAAATCTTTTGTTATATGTTTAATCGTAAAACAACTCAAAATGAAGGAACAAATTCAGATCTTTGAAAATCCAAACTCTCCATTTTTTCTCCTGTTTATTTTCTTCTCCTCAGACAACTCCTTGGATTTTGAAGAAAACGAAGATAAAAATTTACAGTTCTTCATGGAAGGCCGATTTTATTAGGTGCTGTGAACACTTCCAACTTTTGGTTGGAAGTACTTGCAAACCCTTGCAGTAGCAGTAGGTACAAGAGCCCTGAGGCTATGGGGCTGGGAACATGCTGAAGAGTAGTGTAGTGAAGCGACAAAAGTGAAAGGCTGGTTGACAGCATGTTAAAGCAGATTTGCCCGATGTTACTGTTACATGCAGCCTTGTAAGTTTACATATGTATGATCAAATTTTCAGTCTTTGGATCACAAATGTTTCCTTTATCTTTGCTAAGTTAAGACTGTGGTCAGAGTGGTGCCTAGGAAAGTGAACAAGAAGAACTGAATTTTGCTTTGGAGTTTGATGTGGGATGAGAATCTTGCGGCAGAAATGCTAGATGAGAAGACACTATTTGTGATTTTATTAAATACATGGAAGAATGGACTACCTTCATAGAGTCATAGAATCACTCAGGGCTGGAAGGGACCACAAGGATCATCCAGTTCCAACCCCCCTGCCATGGGCAGGAACACCTCACACTAGATCAGGCTGTCCAGAGCCTCATCCAGCCTGGCCTTAAACACCTCCAGGGATCTCTTTTAATTGCCTCTTTCCCAGGGCTGTTATTCATCTGTAGATAAAAGAAGGTACTTTTGGAACTGGATTTTGCTGAGTGCTTCTCCAGTAAGCACTAACATGCAAATATCAGGGATTGATGCCTCAGCATAGCTTCAGCAGGGAGGAAGACTATAAACAAATAGTTTATTAGACATATTTTTGGGTTTTAGAAATACACTCATTTGGGAAATTCTTACATATGCTTTATATGGTTTTAAGTTTACTTCAGAAGCATTTGGCTGATATTCCCAAGTTTCTTCATATTTTTCTGTATCTGCATGTCACAGCAATGAATATGGTCACTATGACACTGAGTTGGACATAAAAGTCTGAATCCTGCAAATAGGAAGGACACTTTGGTTTGTGTAAGAAAACCTGTTGCCTGTAGTGTCTCAATTGTATAATATTATCCCTATAAATTGTCCAAGTCCTTAAATAGTGTCAGTATTGGTATCCTCATAGCATAGCTAACTGAGTTTTCAGCTAAGATAATATTTCACGGATACTGGCAACCAACTGTGGGAACAATCAAAGAATATTATTGGTAACCAAAATGTGAGTTAGTTGTTTTTATAAAATAACTGCTGGCTGCTTGTAGGTTGTGAAATTACCTTGCACGAGTAATCCTCTTGATTTAAATGAGAGCATTCATGTGATGAAAACAGGTTCAACACAGGAACGTTTAGAAGATGGTGACCTTAGAAACAAGCAATTGTCTTTGGAAGTATTCAAAGGGTGGTTATTAAAACTTAAAGCCGAGAGCTGCCGTTTGAAGGCAGAACCAGCTAGAATAGCATTTGGGGAGCTCACCTGCCAAATAATAATGTGCTTTAATGACGCCAGATAACTCTACCTCAACTTCCTTGTAGTCTTTTTTTTTTGAGGGGGGGGTGGGGAAAGGGATGGGAAGGACGGCAAGAGGGGGACAGTGACAGGGAGGCTGTTTGTTTTTCCCGAAAGTTGTTTGTGATTTCAGGTACTCATGGGAAATCTCCTGATCAGATTCACATCTGTTCCTGTCAAAGTGGGTGCTAAGATACCGGTCACCCAGCAACCATGTCCAAGAGGGAATTGGGCCGATAATAACTTCAAAAAGGAATGACAGATGCTAGATTAGGATGAAAGACAAAACGCATGAAAAATGAGCTTGTTAGAATAAAAAAATTGTTCAAGCACCTTCATGCAAATTAAATGAATATTGAACATTTGCATGCAGTAATTTCTACTTTTTCTGTTGATTGAGAAGAAATAAAGATGGTACATATAAACCCACAAATGTAATATTTCTTTTTTGCACCAATTAACATACAAAGCAGTATCTTTCTTCTAAAAATGAGATTAGCCACCTGGGTGCTTGGCTCTATCCCACATATGTCACAACGTTTTTGCAATGAGCATTCTTCTGTTGAAGGGACACCTTATCTAATTCTTTGTAACAAAACAAACAAGGAAGCAACCTTATATTAATTTTAGCATACTTTAGGTAACCGTGGTTCTATTTTTTTCTGCTGTGGTTTTCAGAGCTGAATTATTTCCTGCTGTCCTTGAATGCGTTCGGTATAATGTGCATTAATAAAAGATCACATAAGATGAGTTCAGACCAAATGCTTAGGTTTCCTATTGACTGGTCAAACAATACATATTTTAAAACATGGCATCTCTCAGGGCAACATCAAAAGGAAATAGTCACTTTTCTATGCCTGTGTATTAAGATAATTTAAATAATCGAACAATTTTATTATTCAAATGTTCATATAACAATCAGAATTTGGGGAAAAAAAAAGATAAAATGTTCTGATTGAGAAAGGACTCTGTGTCTTGGTTTAGCAGTGTCTAATGTGGTCACGTACAGAAATTGATTTTCTTCAGAAATTAATTAATTTTTCATATCGCCCTAAGCTGCAGTTAAAAAGAGTGCATACTTGTCTGTTTTTTCCAGAAATATTGCCTAATCATATTAATACCATTGCCCCAAGGATGAAAAGATAATTGTACAAATGCATTTGGAAATATGTATCACTGAGTATTTATGATTAAATTATGCAAATGACCCAACTCTCATCCTTTCCAGACCCAGATTGTCTAATTAGGATTGATATGCTGAATAGATGTTCCAGAATTTGAATACAAGCATGTCCAAAGAGCAGAAAATTGGAAATGACAAGGCTGAAATGCTAAGAAAAGTGTCTTTCCCTTTTATACTTTACTAACGTGGTGTTAGCAGTTGCAGTTTTTCCTTTGGCTATATTGTGTGACTCATGTGTCCTACAAGAAATCAGTCAGGAAAGAAAAATCAACTTTTATAAATAGCATTACTTTGCTCTGGACTTATTTTTCTTTAAACTCGACTAGTCATTTCTCTCCCCTTTAAAGCTTTGTATCCTTCATGTTAAAATAATGATGTGTTCACATAAATTACTTCTTAATTTGGAGTACTGTTGTTTGTAGCTTGTCTCCAGCTGCCAGCTGCCAGTGCTAGATATTTAGCTCGTCAGCTTCTCATATATTCAGATGTGATTGAGACACCTAACATTTTAAAGTTGGGTGGGGGGGTTTGGGGTTCTTAGTTATTTGAATTCACAGTTCCTTAATTTGACAAACTTTAAAAAAAAAAAAAAAAGATACCTCATTAAGTTTGTTTATAGGTATTCAGAGTTGGAATAATAGCTATCAGCAAGTCTATAGTGTTTAAATCCTCCTTCACTGGGCTGCTTGTTCATTTATCGCTTTTGGGAAGCCGAGAGAGGAGCCCGGTGAGGAGCAAGGAGTAGTGAACTGTCAGTACTTCAGCCATTGTTAGCAGCGGGAGTTGCTCCCTCTGAACTCTGTTGGCTCCTGCTTCCCATCTGCGGGATGATGGATTGCTATGTTTAATACATTTCAGCTTTTGTCTGTCATAGTGTGGATAGACAGCGCTATCAATGATTTCAACAGTGATTAGAGCGCTGGATGTACCCACTGCTATTGGGCAGACACCTCCCAGGAATGTTTGATGTAGGAACTCATTGGCACTCTTGCCATGCAAATTGAATCGAGGTGGTTTTAAACACCTACAAAAGACCCTTGGGAATCACTAAAGCCACACAATAATCTCTAACAAAATTCAGACTCCCCTTTGGTACCAAATACAAACTCTCATTCTGAGCTCAGAGAGAAATGCCTTGTGCATTTAAATAGACTGGGGATGGAAGCAGGGGTACATTCCGAGGGGTGTGATGTCAGCAATGCTTGGCCCATCTGTACTTAAGTATTTTGCTAGTGGTGATACAGTAGGAGTTGCAGGGGTTGCATTGAAGCAGTAAGATATGACATGACATGTGTTGTATGAGGATTTGCTAAGATGTGGGTGCTTTGTGATTCACAAGTCCACAGGCTGAATGATTTCAGCCACCAGAAAAGTCGCTGTAAACCAGCATAACATATGCCCTGTAGTATATTCTAATAATTATAAAATGATGCAGGGGACATATAAACTGGGGGGTGGGGGAAAAAATAGTGTTACAAGCATAATTTTAAAGAAGCTGATACATATTATTTTCATTGTTAGCATATTAATTTTCTGTTCTTAGAAGAAATTGTTATTCAAATTATTCAATGTGGAACAGTATTGTATTAGAAACAAACATATAACAATGCTTGCTAAAGTGTATTGTACTGGTTTTAAAAAATGCCTGACCCAGTTTTCTTGATTTGGACTGTTGCCCACCATGACAGGCCAGGCTGAGGATAACTTTCACTTAATTTTGAATTGTAGAAGGAAGGGAAATTAGATCAAAATATTTTAGTCATCCTTGATGTAGTTTTCTTAGTAGAGATTTTAATTTACAGAACCAGAAGAATGAGTAACTAATAAAAACTAGCAATAAAAAAATATGGGGCAATTGCCAGGCTTAAATATGTTTTTGTCACCCCTACTTCATTTCTTAATCATTTGACTGTGGCATTGTTTACTTTTAAAAAAATTCTTCAGTTTTGGTTATACCAATCTTCAATTTCCATGGCTCTGCTTATAGGTGATGATTTTTAATTTCTCTGTTGTGCTTGGTGAAAGTCTAAGCACTGATGTACAGTTGTGGGATGCCATTTTTATTCCTTTTTAAGATGATCCAAGCAGTGACAATGCTCATAGGGAGGAGTGTTCATGCTAATTAAAAGCTTGAGTTTACCTTTCGAAAAATATTGGCAATTTGCCTGGGAGAAAATTCCGTCTTCAGTCACCATTTTTAATCTGCTTGGCTGTACAAGGTTATCTTCACTTTAAAGAGTTGCCTGGTTTTAAAAGTTGTCTGTGTGCTGAAGTAGTTTCTTTGACATCATTCTTAAGTGCTCACTTGCCATATATGATGATCAGGGGATCTGAGTGCTTTGTGGAAGACAGTATCAGTAATAAGGAGGGCATAATCTTGACATTTGCAGCTGCCAGTTTTTCTCAGTTTAGGCTCCTTTCGTTAGCAATGACTACATGGGAGTGAAACGAACTTGACGTGCTGTATAAATGTAAGAGTAAAGTAAAAAATAAATACATTTATATGTTTATGCATAAATGGCTTTAAACATAAACAAGTTTAACATTTTAGAGTTTCCTGATGTTTTTGTTTTTTTGCTTTAAAATAAGTGGCTTTCGACTAGAAATACTGAAAGTTGTTCCTCTGGAGAGATGAATAGCTGGAGCATTCATATACATGCACAAAGAGGAAATAACAGCGACTTGAAAGTTAATGAGAAGCAACTGAAATAAATCCATGTATTAGTAGGTGATGTGTTAACAAATGTATCACATAAATATGATAAGTAAAGGAATCAGATAAATAGTTCCTTAACCAGATAAAAGATCTCTATTATTTATATTCATTCTGTACAAGTGAGGCTGTGATTTACAGCCTTCTTTGATAGCAGGGCTGCTTTAGATAATTTTGCCTCTCTTCTGTTTCCTCCAGGCACCATCACCACAGTCCTGTACAGCTATGCCTGTACAACTATGTGTGACTGTTGTCCGCACAGGATCCAGGTCTAGGTTAAAAATGCTGCCCACTTCCCTCTCCTTTTTCAGCATTACTTTTATTAACCTTCATCTGTTTCGGAAAATAGTTCACTGTGTGTTTTTATCAGCAGTTGTACTGTTACAAGTGAATGGGCAACAGGGACAGAAATGAATAATGATGGCAGGAAGTGTGTGGGGGAACCGTGCCTTCAATTTTATGTATTGTTGTCCAGTACACTATGAAATTGTCTTGCTTCCTAACTGTAATGTCCTGGGCCTAGCCCGGGCAATGAACTGTGGGTTACACAGCAGTTTTAGCACTCAATTTTAAAAAAAGGAAACAGGAGTGGGGGGTCAGTGCTAATCAGTGTAGAAGTAAAATCTTTGAAAGAAAAATACATGAATGCCATGAAAGCCACATTCCTATCTCTTTGGAAGTCGGCTTTACTAAGCCTTGTCAAAATGGCCTGCTGTGTATAGCAAAACAAATGTGGTCAGTCTCTGAGCTACAATGTGATTTCAGCCTTTGGATGTGTCCCTCAGCCATGTTCTGGTCGCAGTAGAAGATGGGATGTGGGTGTGTAGCATCTTCACATGCTCCACATATTTTGACTTGTTCCTGGTGAGGAAGCCCACTTACTACAGAGGTACTGCACAGTGAAAGAGCTTGAACTTAGGTTGAGCCTAAGCCTCTGGAGCTGGAGCCAAAGCCCTAAATTCTTTGGCTTTATATAGTGGCCTTAACACCACTCATAACGTCTAGCCTTGTTTGGGACTTTCTTTCCTCCTGGTCATAACACACACATTACTATAGAAAGCATTTTTATAGCTGTGCAGGATCTGACTGTCACTTAGACCTCTGGGTTCTGGTACAATATAAAAGTACTGACTACTGTTTAATTGTGAGCACTAGTACACAATAGTCCCGCCACTTGTTAATGATGATGGGAATAATCTGCTGTCTGTAAGAAGCTAAAATACAATAATTTGTCCAATGTTTGCAAGCTGTGTTGATAGAATTATACTAGTTTGTATTTCTTTAGGAATACTTACTCTATTTTCGGTATTATTATTTAGAACAGAAAACCTGTTCTTAACAGTTTTTACTAACAGTTGATTTCTTCAGCAGCTTCTTGCTGTGGTGGTGAAGTGGTGGAAAAACATCTGAACCTACAAGGTCCTTGTCTACACAGAACTAGTGGGAAACTCAAAATTTCCCTGGGTAGGCATGGTTTTAGCAAAACTTCATTCTGTTCAGAATGGTCTGCCTTCACTGTAAAGTGGGTTCCACTGCGTTAATCCTCTTGGAATGCAGCAATTATCACCTACCCTATAGGTGTTAAGTGCTGAATTTCAAAGGGATTATCACTTTCCTCCTTTAGTGGCTAAGCAAGAAGAGAAAAGTTGTTAGTACTTCTAAAGGGGAAGGAAGAGGAAAAAAAAAAACCCAAATCTCTTCTCTTTCAGTGGTTGCTTTCAGTCTGGCAAAAGATGAGCAAGCTGAGTTTTGCTACAGCTAGTTACTTAGAGTTTGATCTTTAAGAGTTCTCAAAGCATTTATTTTCACCCCCTCCAAAGTGCTTCTCTTTGTGGAAAGAGGTAAATATAACAGCTGTTCAGAATAAAAACGGAAAGTTATGTAGGTGGACAAAATTATAGAGGAAAACTAAAATTCTCTGTATCTTTAGGGTATGTTTTCATCATCTGGAGAGTTTTGTCAAGCTAAGTACTTAAGATCTTCAACAATTTGTAGAAGATGGTATCTTTTCAGTCTAAAAACGTAATTGGTGGTTTTATTGATGTTGCAGACAGAGCACTGGAAATTATCCTAAGACTATTTTTGTGCATATTCTCTTTCTCTGTACTCTTTTCTTTAACTGACATAGTAATATTTTGTTCTTTCACTAGTGCTACCTACGGTACAGATAACATGAATTTCACATGGCTATTGGATAAGGTGGGATAGTGTCCTTGAAGTCCCCCTCTTTTTACATCCCTTCCTAAGAATCTTTCATATATAACTACTTCTGTGATTGCTCCTGCCACCTTGTATTTTGGTGAACTGTTTTCTTTGTACATAATGGGCCCTAGCAAAACACCTAGGATACAATGTAACAACCACAGGCAATGCTTCCTCCATAATACGATATTAAGGTTATGAGTTTAGTTTATGCTTGAAAGTAAGATCACCGTTTCCTGAGTGTCATCTTGTGATTAGCAGACAACATATTCAACTTTCCTTTCTGCTGCGTCTGTTTTTTGGTTATGGAAAAAAGGGGACTCTGATTGCACATGGACAAATGTGTGTGCTTGAGTGTAACACTGAGGTGCATTATTAAGTACATAGAGAAGCCAGAGACTTGACTGCCCAGCACATACATGTATGTCAGGCCTTTAGCTTGTTCAGTCTGCCTTTCTTTAGAAATGTTTAAGGGTGAACAGCCAAGTCTTCAGAGGGTGCTCTTGGATTTCCTGATGTGAACTAAATGGTGAATAGTAAGGGCTTTCACATCTAGAAAAGGATTTGAGAGACATAGTTAATAATAGGTATAGGAGAACTGTTTAATGGAGAAGTCTTTTTCGTGAGACTGCCAAATAACCAAAAAGGGCTTTTAGAGAAGGCAGCAGCATCTTGAATTGTATTGATGATGCCAACATAGAAGGTTTCATGGAAGGGGGATGTGGAATGTCAGGTTGTAAGATTGGCTTCTATCCTGTTGTTTTTATTTTTGCTATCATTTGATTAAGATGAAGAATGATAACTTCTGTCAGAACTGTTTGGTCTAGAGTCACATTTGTCAGAGCTAAGAGTTTAAAGTTTTAGTGTTGGAAAATGGGTGAAAAAAATAAGTTTCTTCATATTCCAGTCACAGAAATTTATGAATTAACCTGTATCACAGTGTTTAGATAGCATTTTCCAGAGATTGCCCCTGAATGTTTCAATAAAAGATGGAACATTTTCTTCTTTTGAATAAAATATTTTAGATATTACACACAGTACTCAAAATAAAAGGTAGTGTATCTTGGTGCTGGTAGGATTAGTTCCTGTTATAAAAAAAAATAAAAAATTGTGTTTCAGTTATAAAGCTAACTATTTTCCTGGGAATAACAATCTCCTCTTTAAATGTAAAACAGTTTCATGGAAGAACATATTCTGCTAAACTTAGGATGTTGTAAAAAATGAGTATTCTTAATTTTTAATGAATTTCTGAAATATTAATTCATTAAGTCAATTTTTGATGGCAGTAATGGTTTGTAGACCTTATGGGGTATTTTGAATTGTAAGGGTCTTAACCGCTTAACTTTCTATATCAAGATAATATTATATACCACTATATGTTCACAGTGGAGAGAAAGTACTTTGCATTGTTGCAAATGATGTTCATTCAGATATGTTGTGAATGCAAAGAAGACAGTATTTATGTCGATGGGGATTCAACATGGGCTCAATGCCAAGAGTCATCATAAGTGACAGATTTTTATTTCGGGAAGTTTGGAGAACGCTGCCATTGCAGTGTCTGAGTATTTGGCTTGTGAATTCTGACGTTTTCCTTAATCTGATTTTGCCATAATTTGCATACATTTTATATGGATTTTCATGCTATGGAAATAACTATATAACTTCTGGATGAAAAGAAGTGGAACATTTTAAAGTAAGGCATTTCTGCCATTAGTTTTGCTGCCTCTTTAGTGTAATGATCCCAATACCAAAGAACTACAGCTCCTCCTTTGTCAGAAGGATTTATGATAATGTCTTGCCGTTCTTGTAAATTATGTAACACACACTGTTCCTCCTTTGTTGTATAGTGAAATTTAGTAGGCTGTTTTAATTGTTTGATTGATTTTTTCCCCTCTTTGCCATTTGTCTACACTGAAATCTAGTGTCTGAGTTTTACTAGGAGGAGCAATTGAGAAGAATGAATGTCTTTTGTCTGAATTTCTGAAGATGTCAGGAAGTTTAGGAATGTTTGTGATAAGTCTTTTGTGAAGTCTAGAATTGGATATGCAATGCTGTATGAAAGGTGGTGAGCAGTTGCTCTGTCTTTTGAGATCATCAGCACATTTCTTAACGGTAACAAGTGGCAGTCTTTCATGCAGTACTGAATATTCAGCAGCTTTTAGTAGTTCATATTTATTGTTGTTGAAACAGTAATAATGTTTAAAACACTCTGCTATATAGGATAGCTAGAATATAGATTGCTTTGATCATTACGATGCAGTGAACTTGTGGGGCAATACCAAAATACTCCATAGACTTAACTGAGACTTAACTGAGAATAGGTATTACCCTACCGTCTGAAAAAAGTAGTTTCCCTTGGAAGATGCCAGTATGCCTTTGCTAGAATTACTCATGTTCCATGTTGCACAATTGTGATGTGGCATGTAAAAGAGATAACAGGTAGAAGAATATCTACTGTACTGCATTTTCCATGGAACTGATATAGTTCATTTTTCACAACTGAGGAACAGTAGACACTCAACCAAAAATAGCTCAACCATTATAGTTCAGTTTTGTTAGGGGCTTAAATAATAGGAAACTGCAAAATTAAGACATGAGAATATTTTATATATTTTTTTTATTACTTCATTTTGATTACTTAGGTATACCGGATATGACTCTTGTTCAAAGGCTGATTTTGGGATAGTATTTTGGAAAATATTTGTAATTCTCTAGCTGCTGTTTGTGGAATTAGGTGGAATTTCATGGATGTGACTGAGCAGTCCAGCATTTTCTAGCTTTCCTTTTATCACAGGTCAATATTGCAGGATCACACAGGATCACAGGATGTCAGGGGTCGGCAGGGACGCAAAGAGATCGTCGAGTCCAATCCCCCTGCCAGAGTGGGACCAGACAATCTAGCTCAGATCACATCCAGATAGGCCTTGAAAGAAGCCAGAGAAGGAGACTCCACAGCCTCTCTGGGGAGCCTGTTCCAGTGCTCTGTGACCCTTACAGTAAAGAAGTTCCCCCTTGTGTTGAGGTGGAACCTCCTGTCCTGCAGCTTACATCCATTGCTCCTTATCCTATCACAGGGAGCAAGTGAGCAGAGCCTGCCCCCGGCTCCTGACACCCAGCCCTCAGATATTTATAAACATTTATTAAATCCCCTCTCACTCTTCTCTTCTTCATATTAAAAAACCCCAGGTGGTCCCTGAGCCTTTCCTCATCAGGCAGCGCTCCAGTCCCCTAATCATCCTTGTAGCCCTCTGCTGGACCCTCTCCAGCAGATCCCTGTCTCTCTTAAACTGGGGACCCCAAAACTGAACCCACTGAACACTGTTTAAGCAATTAATCTTCAAAAGCTTTCAAAGAGAAGCTAATTTTATGTTAACTTCAACATACTCTCTATTTCGAATTATCAAGACCTGTATCAGGATAATTGTTCACCAAAATTGTTAATTAAACAAATTGTTTACCAAAATTGTTTAATAAAAATCCAGATCCGTATAGGTGCCCTATTTCAAGTTTGTAGCTATAATATATGTTTGTTTTTTTTTTACTTCCTTGTCCCTCCCAAAGTTATGCTTCTCTATGAATACTTGGAGTTGATTTATGGATTTAGCATTTGCTGTGACTGCAGGCATGATAACCTCATGTGAAAACATGGAGGTCAGGCCTTTGACTTCCAAGTTGACTACAGAAGAGTACCTGTTGAGCTGCTATGATATGTATTTCACTATAAAAGTTAGTTGCTTGTTTCTTCTGCTAGGAAACCTTTTGAACTGTCTTTGTATATGTGTAGATAAGAGAAGGAGGTCCAATTCATTAGTTACTGTGATTTATATTTTAGCATTGCTGTTAATATTATTATTATTGTTTTATTAACACTATTCTGAGGTGGTAATTCATGTTTCTGAAGAGTGACTTCACTTTTTTAATTGACTGACTAAACAGTGAAGAGTAAATGATTTCCCCCTCAATTTCTCCCCAGGATGTTGTCTACCCACTTTTTGAATGTATTGGGCTTTGAAGAAATTCAGAGGATCGTGAGGGCAGGCATATTCATGAGATTTATATATCTCCATATAAATGGTGCTAAAATGTGATAAAACTAATTCTGCACTTTCTTCTGGCACACTGCTGAGCTTAGATATATGAAAACCTGAAATTGATGAACTAAGGGGGCATGGATGATAGAATTAAAAATGATGTAGACAAGGTGTTTGGATCAAGCATTTCAGACATCATGTTTCTGTCATAGATGCATGGACAATCAGTATGGTCAGGTTCTAATGTCTGTGTATGTTTTAGTTTATGTGAATGCTGAATTTTCCTTATTAATCATTCTGTAATGAAATAATAACATTGTTAAAGTCCTATAAGGATAAAATAGTTTCTGTTTTTCTTATCTGAGATGACAATCTAGGTATCAGAACTGAAAACTCTAAGAATCCTAGTTATTTCAGATTCCAATTTAAATTATGTTTTTGACTGGATTTGTAGGTATTGTTGAAAATACATGTTGTAAAATAGATAAATATTAAACCTGAGATATTTAATGACTAATTCATCAGCTTCATGATTGTTCTTGGAAATCTAGATATTTCAATTGTTGATTTTAATAGAATCTTTTTTTACTAGTGCAGATTTGTGCCCACAGACTTGCTCATGAAACAACTCACAGTCAAATGCTTCTTTTTTTTTTTGGGGGCATAATTATGTTAGATTTTGGTTACTGCTCTGGAAATGCCTCATCTGCAAATCAGTTTCCAGAAGAATAGATTTGTGTCTAGAAGAGCTGGTATTCAAGGCTTCTATTAGTTTCAAAGAGTTCTATTATAGTTATATCTCTGGTAGCTATTTATTTTTTAGGACTTAGAAATGCTTTTGTCTTCTCAAGTGCCATTCTCTGCTATCCTTTAAGCCATTTGAAATGGAGCATGCAGTTTAGATCAGCTATGATGAATTTGCTGTGATGAATTTCCTTAGATCAATGAGTGTTCCTGTGAATGTTTAAATATTCTGTGTTCTGCCTTTTGTGGTTCTGCTGCCATTTTTGCTCAATATTATTAGAACAGAAAAAATTGCTTCCACCCAGTTGCTTCCACCCATTCTTAAAGACGTTGGAGTTCAAGTATGAAAACAGTTGAAAAAGGGAATTTATGTATATATACCATAAAAATATTCCCCTTAAAATTTTGGCAAGAAGTTCCAATTGTTTGCCTGCATCTTAAGTCAGATAATGCAAAATAAAATGAGATTATAGTTTTTGCAAGGTAAGAGATTAAATTTTCACTAATAAGATTCTGAACTATGAAGAACTTTTACTTGGTAATTTGTAGGGCATCTAATGTACTTTCCCCTACAATTTTGGGTGTAAATATCCACTTTGTGCTTTTTTCCACATCATGGCAGCACACTAAAATCATTGTAAATCTTCCTTTATCCAGGCTGACTTACTTAGGGCTAGTTACTGGGGTGTGTAGGCCAGTCACCTTAGTGTAGTATTGCAGATCCACAAAGGCTCTTACTGTTTAATGCTATTTTTTATGCTTTATTACTTTCCAAACATTTCCATGATTGTTTCCTTGTTTCAATGCCATTGGTTTTGGGTTGGGTTGTTCCCCCCCCCCCCATATATTCATTGTATATACAGTACAATTGTGACTCTTTCTCACTTTCTGAAGCTAGCTTAAGAGTCTTGCTTAGATAATTTGAGACATTTTGGATATATCAAGTGAAATGACTTTAATGATGAAACTGGAAACAGCACTGAATGTTCTGTTTTTGTGAAGAGCACAGAGACTCAGTGTTACTTGTGAGTGAACAAGTAAAAGGCAGGGAAAGAAGGTTGAGGCACCTTATACTTTTATTGCCAAGCAACAAAAGTAAATACATAGTGAAGAAATGGCCTGTTTGTGTAATACAAGATTAGACTTTCTGCTTTAGGTTCATTGATCATTTGAACATCAAGAAATATTCAGAAGAACATCAAGATTATTCAGAAGAATAATAATTTTTTTCTCAAATTAATGTGGATTATTAATGTCTCTTAAGCTTTGAGTTTGTTTAGTCTCTGCCTTTTGTTTTGATTTTTCTTCTGCATTTGCTTATTATATGCTTATCAACTGCTTACATTATTAAAATTTTGTTTCCTGGGTGGGTACTTTCAGATCTTCATTCCTTCCCTTTGATAAGTTAAATAGGTTGAGATCATTAAATCTTCTGCTGCATTTTTTTTGCTTTGCCATCCTTTTTTCTTTCAAATGCTCATCATGAGTAACATCTACTTTGTCCTTGTTTATACTTGCACAGCCTGACTGTTTTTTGTAAACTTTTTGTTTGGTTGGTTGGTTTGTTTTGTTGGTGGGACTATATCGATATAAGAATAAAAATTGTGACGGGCCAAGGAGAACTTCATTAGTAATCCTGTGGCTGCAGGAACACAGAAATGGGATGGGACTCCTGCAGAATGAGCGAAGTTAGGTTAATTTTGCTGGGTTAACAGCAGTAAAGAAAGACAAAAATTGAACTTCAAAATGAGCAAACATTTGCCATAACATGCCCCCTACGTCCCCCCCCACCCCCCCGACAGGTTCAGTAAGATCATATTTTTCAAGATATTTCTTGGAATGAACCTATTGTTCTAAGATTCAGTATTTGTTCAGGCAGGGTGCTTTTAAGATATTGTATATATTATGTGAAGGGACTTTGTGGATTTCTGTTCTTTCAGAAAACTCAGAGTCCAATGTCATGACTAATTGTAAGAATGATACTTGAAGTGAAAATCTATTTTAAGAGTATTTTGAGTAGTATTTTGAGTGTTTCCAAATTCAAAAAGGAAGTGATTTGAGATAGGGGCATTAAGTGCAGACAATACTAAACTTTCCAGGTGTGATCCTTTAACTATAGTATATTCATGCTCTAAGGTACCATCCTGTGACTTTTCAGGATCAAACAGCATTGAAGGACTAGTCTTAAAAAGAAAACCAACCAACCAACCAAAACCCCTCTTTTAATCTTTAGTCCGCTACCATATAGGTCTATTAAATGTTAAACGGAGTGAGATAAAATACACGATTGAGGACTATTGCCTACAGCTAGAGTAATCCAACAATTAGTTGAAGTTGTTGAATCAAACACAAGGAATAATCCAATAGTAGAACATTTTCTGAAATGAGAGGGAACCATCTGACTGATGCATGGTATTCTCATATGACAAACCAGATATGGTCTGTAAACAAATTGCTGAAAAGAACAGAGTTAGGCTAAACAAAATGTTTATGCAATTCAGATCAGGTTTTGATGACACAGTTATCTTAAACTTCTATATGGATTATAGAATTAGAATTTCCCACTAGATTTCTTTTCTATTTACATAGCTTCTTACTGATACTCTGGAATAACTAAACTCAATTTGCTTGATACTTGCGCATCACTACCTTAAGTTGTACTGCCATATCGCGTTCTGATAGTATATTTGGTGATGATGAGCAGCAAACTTTGTAGTGTTCTCAGCCCAGTTAGCTGTTTCAGCTCATGTAGTGCAGGTCTTATCCCCAACAAAACATACTTGTTACTGATTCACTCACTAAGTGTCCTAGCAGAGTTAATAGTTATTAGAGGCAGTTGTGCACTTCGGAGGAATGCTGTGTGGAGTTTCTCAGTGGGGTTTATATAAGAGCTGTAGTTCAGGTTCAGGCTTGAAATGGATACATTTCTTTGAATGAAAGCAATCTGAATAGACTTGAGAAAAAAGGATTACAGATTATGCTTTATTCTTCTACAAGTGAAAGTTTTGTGTTGCAGGATTTTTTTTAGTTGTTTTTTTTTTTTAATACTCTGAAGTCAGTGTCTTGTAATAACTTGAAGAGCCAGTCCTCCAAAGATAAGGAGAGAAGTGAGTCACATGGAGGGTAAGTCTGCTTGCCCAGTCCAGAAAGACCTGAAAGTTTGTGGTCCTTTTGAAACAAGCTTTTGTATTTCCTGCTTACAGCATCACAAGAAGAATGTACATTGGGGAGCAAGAACTCTGAAGGAAGTGATAGCACCCAGGAGAAAAATACCCACTATTAGGATATGTTTTCATAGCAGAAGGTGTGACTGCAGCAAGACCCGGTAACATTGCCAGCATGTGTAATAGCAGTGAAGATCTGGCAGTGTGGTGTGGGAGCTAAGAGTATTGTCCTTCTAAAAAATGATATCAAGCATTACAGTTGCCAATTCCTGATGAAGGCAGTGCAGCAGTGTCTTCACTAATATTCTCACCTATGTGAGCTAAATTAAAAGTGAGATGAATGTTCTGATAAAACCACATTTTCATTTTATGCAGATCAAGATAGGCTGCCACACATTTCTGCTAGACAAGGTTAAGAACTCTCTGCTGTCCCCAAACTACAGTGTTCTAATTAAACAGGAGTATGGTGAGCAGGTTGTTTCTCAGTTCAGACCAGCTGAAAATTAATCCTTTCTTTTTCTTTTTTTTTTTTTTCCCCTTCTTCCTTTCCCTTTTGGAAGGACTAGTTTTCAGTCAGACCAGCTATCCATGCACTGCCATCCCTTCCTCCATACATGCAAAGACAGCTGGTCTGACTGAAAACTAGTCAGAAGGAACAGCAGGAAGACAACACTGTAATTTGGTGACCTCAGTGTACAGACACTTGTGGCCCTAGAAGCACACATTAGGTCTGAACAGTTGTATGTAGCTATATCTCAGTTATGGTTTGGATCTTTTTCTGTGGGGAGGAAAAAATAAAAAAGAGAAAAAAAGAGTTAGAACATCAATCTTGAACATAGTCTCTTAGGTCTAATGAATGCATAACAACTTCTGCTGTTCAGATTCCAAAGTTAAAAGGTCTTTGGTAATGAGTCTTCCAACAAAATAGGAAAATATTAATTGTTGCAAATCAGCAAAATCAGCTTGTGAAGTTCCACATCCATTAAGACTGTGTCTTAAGTATAGATATATAAACTAGACAATTGGTGTTTATACTCTGGAGCTCAGATTTTGTTGTATTAAGGGTAAGAAAAGATTGGTTGTAGTTAAAAAAAACCACTGGCAGTGCTGACTCATTATTTTCAATTTTAATAATGGCAAAGTTTCAAATTCAACCAACATACTGAGGTGCAATAGGATCATGTGATGAGGCAAACTGCTTCAAAACTCATGAAGCAAAGGTCCTTCTACAGTGCAGGAGGAGGAGTCAGGCTTTGAGAATGCCAATTACAAACCATTTGATGTCTCCAGGAGTGCTCAAACTTTGTATCTCTTTGCTTTTCCCTTACAAGGAATCAAGTCAAGAGAAAACAGTAATCATGAACAGTATTTCTTAGAGTATTTTTTTTACTCCGTAAGTTATTATTAACTGCAGAATGAAGGTGTTAGTATTAGAAGATAGTTGTTCATACAATGTATTTTCTTATTCACTTACCGGCAGCTGGCTGGAGTATCAGCTGGGAGGCCTTGTACTCTGAAGTGGAAGATACTACTGATGCTTCAGTGGCTTCCAGGCTCACAAAATGTCTAAGCCATGTGTTTCATCAGGTGTGTGAATCCTGTAATCTTCCTTTGTGTGTAGCAGCCACCAGCCTCCTGGATGTAAGCTGAATTGAAGAGCCCATTGTTGATGCCAGCATCTGCTGGTTGCCTGGGCAGAAGTGGGAGGCTCTTGGTGTCCTGTGTGTGTCAACTCTTTTGGATTCAACAGTACCACCAGTCTCTGGATCTTGGAAAACTTCTGCACTGTGCTCTCTCAACATGTAATTTTCCTGTCTTTGGCTTGCTATTTTCTGATCATTATTTTTCCATCTAAAACTAGATG
The DNA here is from genome assembly GCA_013399055.1 of Ramphastos sulfuratus. NCBI lineage: Eukaryota > Metazoa > Chordata > Aves > Piciformes > Ramphastidae > Ramphastos > Ramphastos sulfuratus. Next base: position 112,831 of record WBNM01021063.1, read on the forward strand.
TTGAAATTTTTTTTGTTGTTTTTGAAGAAAAAAAATGATCCATTGTCTTATTTTCATATTTTTATTTCATTGCCCAGTCACTTGTGTTCTCCATGTCAGAAATTAATTTTTTTCAAGTGTAGTTTTTAGGTACAAACTAGGACAGTAGCTCAATGTTACTGTTCACCTGGCAGTTATTGAAGAGGTTCCCTTCCTTATTCCTGCCTTATTCCTTATTCTGTTGTGTGAGTTGCATTGATTCGGTTCGTTCTTTAGCTGTCCAAATTGGTTCAGTGAAGTAGTTGTATTTTAAAAGACAAAACAACAACACAAACCCTGGACTTAAAAATAAACCAACACTTTTTTGACTTGTAGGGGGTTTATTTATTTCTTTTATTTCCTTTTTATTTCATACATTTGATCTGGGAATGCAGCCAGCCAAATGGTTGAACTAATGAGATTTATAGCAACGGGCAAGAACATTTAGATGAGTGAGAACTGGAGATGAAGGGAAGGAATGATGGGGAAATACATAGAAAACCCCATACAGCTGATCTGCTCCTGACAGAATAATGACATGTAACAACAGCTTAAATGTCTAAAATATCACAGAAAATGTGGAGAACAATTTTTTATTATATGCTTTCTTGTCCTTCACCTTTAAATTAATAACAAATTTGTGGTTACTATCACATTGATGTTTATCATTATAGGGTAGATGCTATCAGTGTGAAAATCTCAAATCTAATATTTTAAATCTTTTTGATAATGATGGAGAAAGCATTAAATGTGCTATAACTAAATAATATAATACTTTATGGAAAAAATTTTATTTTTCTACACTTCTTTAGCTATTGAATGATGCACTTACCATCCTTAATTTAGAAAATGTGGGTATATTTGTCCAGATAAAAATGTTACTTTAGGAAGATGGGTAAATAAAAATGGATGACTAATATAGTTATTTGATACAGTAGAAATCCAGGGTTAAGTATCTGAAGGAATAATGTTGTTTAGGTAGACAGGGGAAGATCTTCCAGTCATTTGTTTTAGACAATCAAAGTGAAAGACTTGTGCATGGAGGGGTCACTTTCAAGTAAGCTAACATGTAATTTTAATGCACTAGCTACTCAAAATTGCTGTTTGGATTTATAAGACATGTTTCAATTGCATAAACACAGGCATCTAGATGCATTTGAAAGACCCTAGGGTACCTTCTCTTTTTAGAGCTGTCATTCAAATGAGTGCAAGTCTTTCCCAAGTCCTTTGTCAAGTCTGCCAGCTTGTCTGCATGTCTTGGATACTTCAGGGCATCACAGATGGCACTAGGCTTCTAAACTCAGGCAGTCAATGAAACTCACAGGGAGGAATTCAACTCTGGATTCATACACCTTGATTTAGTCAATGGCAGTTTAGTTGGTACAGTCAAAGGAAGTTCCATTATTCTGAAGCAGACACCTACATTTGCTCCACTGAATAGCTTTCTAGGCTTCTTTGACTGCATTGACTAAATCTCCTTTTACAATAATAGGAGTTTAGACAACTACTTTCTAGATACCTAAATTTAGACACTCTTCCTTAACATACAGCATCTATGAAGCAGTATAATATATTTTTAAAGCTGCATGACTGACAGTGAATTTCAAGCTGTTAGTCTCAGATACATTATTTATTTATTTATTTATTTAATTTTAATTTGAGCTACACCTCCTTTATGGTCAAATATAAAGAAATGGACACCTCCAGAACAAAACTTGACTATTGTAAAGTAGACAAGATGCATTGCTTTCTAGAGGTGACAGTCTTTTATTTCTTTGACTGTAGAACAAGTCTTGTCAGTAGTTTAGATTTAGACAGCTAGTAGATGCCTCAAGTTAGGGGCAAATGATCATACTTTAAATTTATCTCAGTGTAATTACCTGAACACAGGCATCTAGTGCCACTTGAGGTGCTTTGTGTGTAACAGCCTCCAGTGTTAGACAATCTGCATTGGGCTGGTAGATGTGACTTTCAAGAGATCCATTCCTTTCTGGGAGCCACCATGGTACTCTGTGGGGGCTGAAATAAATTTACATGTCTATTCAGGCAACCGAATCCTATCTTAGATGTCTGTACACAGATTTTGCTCAAAATATGAAATGCACTGTAAGTGCATACTCTGTTGCAATAACTTCTCAGGGTAGACATAGCCACTTTTATATTCTTCTNACAGCCCGCGAGACGACTGACTTGTCTATGTTTATGTTCTTAGTTTTATCCATCTCAGCAAGCCTATGAGTGAAGTAGACATCACCATTGTTTCCTTTTCACAGCCTATAATTTCCTCTGTTAAAATATTCCAATTAGCCTCAAACCAGCACGAGTAGATATAATAATTTTTTGTTACTGTTTTGTATATGGAAGAGCAAGAGGATTGGATATGCTTTTCTGTGGTTTTGGGCCTTTTTTTTTCTTTGTTTTTTTCNTTGAGCTACACCTCCTTTATGGTCAAATATAAAGAAATGGACACCTCCAGAACAAAACTTGACTATTGTAAAGTAGACAAGATGCATTGCTTTCTAGAGGTGACAGTCTTTTATTTCTTTGACTGTAGAACAAGTCTTGTCAGTAGTTTAGATTTAGACAGCTAGTAGATGCCTCAAGTTAGGGGCAAATGATCATACTTTAAATTTATCTCAGTGTAATTACCTGAACACAGGCATCTAGTGCCACTTGAGGTGCTTTGTGTGTAACAGCCTCCAGTGTTAGACAATCTGCATTGGGCTGGTAGATGTGACTTTCAAGAGATCCATTCCTTTCTGGGAGCCACCATGGTACTCTGTGGGGGCTGAAATAAATTTACATGTCTATTCAGGCAACCGAATCCTATCTTAGATGTCTGTACACAGATTTTGCTCAAAATATGAAATGCACTGTAAGTGCATACTCTGTTGCAATAACTTCTCAGGGTAGACATAGCCACTTTTATATTCTTCTCACCTGAGATACAGTTTTGTCTATGTTAGCACTTTAGTTGGGATGCTTTCAAAGCATTTTACTATATAAAGGTCATTTTGCTGTCATCAAAATTACTAGTTATAAGTAGGGTGAGGTGTAGGGAATAATATATACTTTTATTTATGTATTGTTTTTTTTTTTAATCCAGAACACACTGGGTCGGGAATTTTGCATGAACGCAATAAAATTTGCCAGTTAGTATTTGGCCAAATTTGGGACTGACATTTGGGCTTTAGCAAATGCTTTAATACAAAGGTATACACCTGCAGTGTGATAGGAGACTGTGATTAATCTTTTTTAAGTAGTGTGATGGTTTGGGAGNTTTGAATTAACAGCAAATAGAATGAAGAGTGCTTAAGAGAGATTGTTCCCGGCTTTCCTGTTTTGTTCTTTGATTATCCTTCTAAGGTGGGATTCATTGATGACTATTCATGACTGCAGGCTGGGAAAGCTTTTTGTAGTTTGTGGAATGAATGGATAATCTCTCTGCCCCAATCCCTGATACACCGCAGTGTAAAGACTATATAAGGACTTGGTTAGAAAGACTAATAGGTGAATGGTTCAATATCTGAGTTTATTTGTATTAGCAGCTTGTAGTGACTCTTCATGTTGCAATCCTAGGAATATGAACTTTGTTGTTTTCTGCATCTATCAGCTATTTTACTTCCTAAACTCTCTTTTATCCAGCAGCCCTTGTTGATTCAGCATCAGTTTCCAGTGTTCGCTTCTGAAACTGTCTCGTTACCAAAAAGTGCACTACTTAGAAACATACAATAAGAATGTATTACTTAGAGCTAACTGAAGGAATGATTGAGAAACGCATGGACTGCCAAACTAACTTTATCCTCAGGGGACTTTTCTCCATTTTAATTGATTTTTTTTTCCCTGAGATTTTGTTCATCTTATTAAGCAAGTCCTTAGAGGAGCAAAACAGTAGGTTACCTCCTTGAGAGCAAAGGACAACCTGACTTATTTGCTACAATTATCAATTTGTCCTTATCTTTGTGAAGTGAAATACTTTTTTTATCCTTCAGAAACAGCTTACAGTGATGAATAGACAAAAAAAGAATGGATGGTGTTAACTCTAGCCTAAGCCTATTGAATTTTTAAATATGAAGTGCAATATTGTGAAGTCTGCATGTAATTTTTTTTCCTAAACGGGATAGTTCACAGATGAATAAATTATCAGACACAACTGATTGAAATGCTATATTTTGTTGCCCTTACTAAAATATTGAACAGTTAAAATCTGAGTACAAGATTGTTATATGTTTAATTGCTTTCACCTGAAAAAAGTTGTTGAAGCTTTATACTTAACTGAATTTTACCTATTATAGTTACTCCTAGCTTTCTAATACTGTTTCAAGTGATAGTTACCTGCTTTGTGCTTCCACTGGAAATTGTTTTGAAATGCTACTAGCTTAGATAGGGAAACGTAGAAGCCAGTAGGTACTATCTGACCCAGCTGAGCTTTCACTTGAAATGAGAGATCTTGCAACATTCAGTTAAGTGCAAATTCTGCCATTAATGGATAAAGTTCTAATTATGACCAGATTGAAACTTTTGTTGTACGGTCAGATAAGGATGAGGCAGCTTCTGTAACCTATCCATATACTGTCTGAAGTAGAAATACCAGGGAATACATGCTGTGCAGAGTGGGACCCAGGACAGTTTACTGAATTCCTGGCATAACAGGGGCAATTGAGGGGGGAGATGGTGACTATTATCATCATAGACTTTCATGTGAGGTTATGCAGGGATGTCTTGCCCAGGGGTCATAACAAAGTCACTGTTTGGCTCTAATTAAGTTATCTTTAATGATTAATTTTTGAATGTGTAAGTTGAATATTAACTGATTTTTTTTTGAGAAGCATAAAATTCTACATACTTTTCATCCTGATTTTTTTTTCTAATGATGTGGTTTGAAATGTGCAAGGAGGAATAACCACTACAGCAAATTAAGGTTTTCCAAGATTATATTGCTAAAGATATTTTTAGATAGTAAAATCAGCAATGCTTTCCATTACAGTGAGTGAAATCAGTGTACTTCAGATAGCCATATTCTTCAAAGAGCAAATTTGCTGCAGGAGGGGAAAACCTAAAAAATATTTTCTCAAAGTATGTTTACTTAACAAACAAGAATATTGCAGATTTTTTTAGTATTTGTGGAAGTTCCCTTCTTTAGGTTTTCTGCTGCACCGTTTGTATGTTTTCTGTTTCTTTCCCTCATTTTTTTCTGCCTAAGGATGTTTTATAGATGTTTTCCTGAATTTTTGTTTAATTCATATATGGAGTATTTTTTATTTTTATCTAAGAATACTCCAGATACTTTGTTCCTTAAAGTGAAAATATATTTATGTGAAAAAAATATTGCAGCACGGTATGTAGTCAGTAGTAGCTTGGAAGTTTAGAAGAAACTATTATTTCTGTCATTAAGAGACCATTTTCATTGTTTTCCTATTTAGTTGTCTCCTCTGGGTTAGGCATCAAACTAATGAGAAATTCCTTGAACAGTCCTTTTTCTGTCTAAACACCAGGCACAGAAATGCTTTCAACAGGGAAAAAAACAACCAACAACCCGCAAGAAGTGTGTGCAGAAATAATACATAGCCTGAAAAATGCTTGTGTGCTGACAGCTATCCGACAGTGTTGTCACAGCAGGAAGACATCAGTTGAAGAAACAGATAGTGACCTCAAAAAGAAGGGGAAAAAAAAAAGTCTGGTCAGCAGTGTGGACAGAGTTTCACAAGATTATAAATCACCCCAGGGTCGCTATGTTCCCACCATAAAGAGAGCATGGTCGTTTTATTGTAATCTAATAAGTGATGGGAGCAAAGGACAGCTCCAGTGTGTGTATTTGAAAAAAAAATATCTTGATTACAGTTTCAAAACTATACAGTTTCCCTTGCCATTGAAGTGCAGATTATGGGGGTTAAGGCCATTTTAGGATTGGATTACCTTTTTATAGCTGTATGTTATTCCCTTGTTCATGAATCAGAAAGTACTTAAATTAAACTGAACATTTGGGAGTAATACTAATAGGGAGTGTGGTAGTAGAAAATTAATCACTATTTAGTGTTAGATGGCTAGCCAAGTAAGTCTTTGTTTTCAAGGCTTTTTTCAGTGAATGAAATACCTACCTTAATGAACTGAGGAGAATTTATATCCGGTGGTTCCTTTTATTGTTCAAAAAGTTGGGTTTTGTGGTGACTCATGTGCAAAACCAAGTTGGTAGGAATGTATTTTTAATGTCAGATTTAATCAACTTACTCACACTTTTGCTGTGGAGTCTATTTTGTATTTGGGTAAAATTAGCCAGAGGAAATTTTTTGCTCTTCTTTGTCTTTACTTCTTGGAGTTACACATTTGATACATCGTAAGCTGCTGGAAAATAGTCTTGGTTTGCACAAAGAAGACTCAGAAATGGGATTACTTTTTCTACCATTTCAGCTTTTTACATCTTAACCCTCCAATTATTTTTATTTTATTTGGACAGCTATTCTGGTGGCATTTATTTTTTACTGCGGAGCCTTCTTGGGTGTTTGAAGCCATCTAGTGAAGCAAATGAACAGGTAGGGAGCTGAACAGTAGGGTTAGGCATGGCTGAAGAGGAAGACAGGTACATAAGCCAGCAAACGGTTCCAAAGCTGTCCTGTGTTAGTGTCCACATACTTGCTTGCTTCTGCAGTATGCTGAAGCTGTTGGCTAGTGACTGGTTTTAGTGCCTACTGTCTAGATGCTACCCAGCCCTCTCTGACTAGGTGTCTTCCATCTTTCCATCACAAAGGAAAAGTGGCTGAGAAAAAGCAAATAGGAAACAGAAGCAAAAAAAGGCCTTCTTCATATGCTTTCCATACCTCTCTCCTCAAACTAAGAACTCTTAGGTCCTCTTGATGGCTGTATTTTCTAAACCAAAACTTGGCCAGCCTTTCCTTCTTGGCCATTTCTTTCCTTGGTATGCTTTGTTTTAGGTAAAGGTAACGCCAAATTTCTGCTTACCTCCTGCATTGACGGGTGGACTTGGGAAAAGAGTAGATCTAGCACTTTTAAGACAGCAAGGCAGGAGTGTTTAGGAATTGTTTTCTTAGTAGTATCCTCAGTCTCCACGTTTTCTTCATGGAATTTTCTGCTTACTCCAGATCTGTGTTAAAACCAAAAGCCCTAATACTTAGAATCAGGCCTGAGTTTTAAGGAAAAAAGGGAAGGTTTTTATGGGGGAAAAAAAAGCATTTAAGGAAAAAAACCCTATAGGCAAGCACCTTTCGTATTTCAGAGTTAATCAAGAGGAAGTTTCACAAGACAAAATAATCCAAATTTGAATTTGTTAGTGGTATTTTAATTTCAAATTTTTAGTTCCCTTCTTTATGTCAGGATGTACAGTAACATCACAGTCACTCCAGAGATGCACTCTGTCAGATCTGGGCAGTTTACCAAATTTTGTCTTCTAGGAAGCAGATTGGTATTATGAGTAGACCTGGAATGAAGACGTCGTGTTTGCTTCACAATTAATCTTGCATTTTAGATTTCCAGAGAGTTTTATTTGTTTGTTTGGCTACAGCGTACAATTTTAATATTTTTCAAATTTTTTTAATGCATTGCCAAAGGTCTATTAAACGCCACCTTCATTCAGAGACCTCACCTGGCGATGCAACTCTTCCTGCCTCCTTGCTTGAACAAAATGTGATTATCAGTTTTCCTCAGATACTGGATGATGATGATGATGATGGTGATGATGATTTGTACTCAAACTCATAAAGTCCACTCTTTGGTCTACTCCAGCTCACTTTCCTGTCATCATTTCCATGTTATTCCATGATTCTCACCCCCTTCAGCTGTTAATACAGGCAACTCTCACCCTGTATCTAATAGGACTGTCAGAATCTCCTACTGCTGCTATTGGTGTCATTCCTTTAATTGAAAATGGAGCATGATTGATGGTTATGCATGTTCTGCTTCCCTTTGGACAGAAAGCTTTGCCTGTTTGATTTTCCCAGCACATTTTGGTTAAAGAGAATAACCTCACTGGTGTAATTACTACACCATATCTAACGTGTTGCATGGGGTGTTTGAAGTTCCTATCTATCATATTAGGTACATAAAACTCTTAACAATGTTGCAACAAAATATCACAAAAATAAAGAAGGTAAAATGTGTTTGTGCTTCAAGTGGAACTTCAGAAGTAAAACTTCACTTCTGCTCTGTATATCTATAGAATTGTGTAGGATCTTCCAAAGTATCACTCAAATTAGTTCAGTTTTTGTTTTGTGCAGCTAAAGGATTTGCAAGGCTTTTTTTCACCCCCTTGATGACTGCATTTAAAAATAAAAACAGTGAGTGAATTTCAATCACTGTTCTATGGAGAACTGAGTTGATCAGACACACTGTACTTAACTAGGAACAAAACAATACTTAAAAGTAATCTCACGGTTCACGAGGTGGTGTACCTTCCACTAAGAACAGTGTTAGCTCCCATGTAAGTCAATCTATACTTACTTTAAAAAAAAAAAAAGGCAGTGTGTGAGTTCTTTCACGTGCAGTGTTTTACTACTTACAAAATTACTTATGTTCTCAGAATAAACTGAAGAGTGCAAATGCCAGAGTGATTTTTTTTTTGTTGTTGTTGTTGAAGGCATAGGGTAAATTGGTCAAGGTAGAGAAACAAATGTAGTTGCTTTGATTTATCACTTGTGACATTAGCATGTACTATACCGTTCTCCTGGAAACAAAATGGTTGCACCTGAGGACAGTGATATAAACACTACTTTGATTATTTGAAACAAACCATTAGGCTTTGATGAAAGAACCATTACTTTAGTAGACCTTGCACAGAGAGCGCACTTGGAGATAATGGATGAGCAGCCTACAAATTGCTTGCTTAGAATTTAAAGAAGTCACATGTTTGTTTGAACTTCATGGTATAAACAGATGCCTAACATGAACAAGACAAGCTAATGGTATACTTACAATGTAGTTGAAAAAACACTGTTGAAAACTTTACTTGCGGTACTTTAAATACTGCATTTTAGAATGTGGGCTGTATAAAATGAGCTGTGTAGCTATAGTACATAAAATAGTTTTGTATGTTGATGCGTATGCAACTTAGACATTTGTCTATACATGCATTTGTTTAAGTATATATTTGTATTAAGACAGTAAGTTTAATTTTCTGTATCTGCTGCCTGTTTCCACAATGAAAAATATATATTTTGGAGTATTACACAGCTAAAATGGCTGGCAAAAGATGTCAAAGTTGAGCTGATTTAGCAAGGAAAGTCTAAAATGTATTTTAAATATTTCTGTTCTGTGCTACATCTTTTTCACTCTCTTTTAAATACTTAGCTATAAAGTTGTTCCTTTAATTATGTGTGTGATGCTTTAGGTGGAGCTGGTCTGTGTGAACATTCCACTGCTATAAAATACTTCTTTTACCTCTGAGATCTGATTGCCTGCACTTCACCACTTTTTGTGGGATAAACCAGCTACTTCCCTCTGAAAATGCAAGTGTAGTGCAGATGATAGTCCAGTCTAGGAACTACTTCCCAAAGGCACTATGGACAAGACAGCACTAGGTCGATTTGTTTCTGCTTCACACAATTCTCCAGCTCTACACTTTATTGTACTCCCCTGTCATGCTGCTTCCTAGGTAATGTGATACATATCTTAAAATGCCATAATTTGGAGATGGAAAACATTTCTTAAACACCCCACCAATAGGACCTGTACTTCCAGTATTCAAAATAGTTTGATCTGCGGTGGTGGAATCAGTTGGTATCAATTTACATCTACAATGTATAGATCTCCATCTGAACCAAAACCCAGCACCATTGATTGTGAAAGAAGTATATAGGATGGCTATACTACACAGGCATTTCTACATTGCAGATGCCTGAGTGAAAGGTGAGCACTCCACTTGAAAACACCATGTCAGTGAGAAAGCTTCACATTGCACAACAAATTCATAGGCCCTTATTGTGTAGTTTATAGTGGTTACGTGGTGGAGGGTGGGACAATGCTTCAGTTCTAGAAATGATCTTTTTCTGCCTATGTTTTGAAAGTGAACATTATAGATGTCTTGATATCAGTTACTTTCAGTATCACTAAAAGTGGCAGACTAGAGTCGTCCCCTTAGTATTCCACTCAACAATAGTCTACCCTGTAACTGGTGTTGGAAAGGTAAAGAGAAACTGTGAAGATACCTCTAAACCTGTGTGATGGCCACAGACATACAGAGCCTGAGTGATTTACCTTTGTGCTGTGGTTGTCACATCTCAGGATCCTGTTTCACGTGGCAAATCAGCAAGCAGTAAAAAACAAAACACTTGAATATCTGTTTTTCATGATTAAATTCAGGAACAAAATAAGTACTGGTTACTATATATAGAACACCATGTACTCAGCCACTTAATTCCCTGCCTCCATGACAGGTTTATGCAATACTGAGGACTGTAAAGAATAGTGGACTGTATTTCCATAGTCCATATACTGTCTGATGGGAGAATATGATCTCTTTTTTATTTTCAGTCCCATAGATGGCTTCATAAAATGTTACTCCAAGGCATAAGTACAAACATATCCATAGTTTGAGTCCCTCCATGTTGTGTATTTTGAAATGATTGCATTGTTCTGCAAATCTCAGAAATGTTAAACATTTAGACATAAACATTCTAAGCAGGTTAATTTTTTTTTAACAAATATTTTTTCCCACTTAACTATCTTGGACTTTTAAAAGGCCTGTTAAATGCCATAAAACCTTTAGAACCATTGTCCTTTAACAACTTTATTGTCTTTTGAACTTCATGTATTTAGCTGCCATTCTCTTTCTCAAGCTTTTTGTGTTTGATGTAATATATTGTATTTGAAGTAATAAATTGAGAGCAAACTTCAGCTGGTGTGGATACATCCTCTTAACTGTATTGCAAGTGTAATGCACCCCACAAACTACTTCTGTCCTGATGACAGATGTATTACCAACCTGCTGTTGGGCTTTTAAATTGTAGTGAGTACTTTTTTTTTCGTAAGTTGTACTCATTGAAATATTTTATTTTTTAAATGCTGTTAAATATACAGTTGACGGATCAAGAGGTTTTATGAATAGCTTTATGGAAAGGCATATAAAGATGTAAACCAGTAAAATCACTCATTAGCTTACTAATCAATAAAATCAAGATGTTTTTGAAAAAAAGAATTCTCACAGTTCTGAGCCTGAATTCACATTAGCAATTTGTGGTTCACTGAATTAGTTGTTTTCTCTTTTATGGACAGCGGAACTGTATTTTGCAAACCAACTAAATACTCTCAGTTTTGTTTCATTCTCTGATAAATGAGGAATCCAGTATTGATAGTGAGATCTGTTCATTCAAAGCAAAAAATCTGTACATGAGCAGAAACTCCAAGGGTGGTTTTGACTCCTATTTCTGCTCACTTAAAGTAAGTTAATCACTTGTGTTTTTGATGAGATCTTTCATGACTTGATAGCTCTCTGAAGTTCCATTGCCTGCTTTTAGTATCATTATGTGTTTGCTGCTTTGATATCAAGGGGTTTTGTTAGCTGACAAGAAGCTTTTATTCAAATTCAGTTTTCATATAGTGACCCATAATATTTTTTCTCAAAGTTTGTGAACTCTCATTAAATAAAAATTCTATTGTGATGACAAACTTAAGCAGTTTTGAAAGATAGGCTTTGTTTTTGTAGCTTGAAAAAATCAGTGCCCATTTTAATCAGAACAAAATATTCTAGTTATGTTCTGCTCAGGAAATGGGGAAAAATAAGCTAAACATGGCAGTAATGAGCTCTTTGTAATGTTTGTAATTTCAGTTAATGAGAAGATACTTACCTTCTTCTGAACTGAATATGTGCAAAGAAAAAAACTAGTACTTTCCCACATAAGAGATTCATACATATGTGAATTAAAACAATGTCTCAGCTGCATGTCTTCTTGATCCAGAAACTTTGTTCTGTTTCTTTACAGGCTGCAAGATAAGGTAGCAAGATGGGGCGTTCAGTTAACTAACTTCTCCGTTTCCTTCCTCATGAGCTTTTGAAACTGACTTTTGTTTGCTGAGTTGTTCTCACTAGTTAATTTGGCCAGTTTTCCTGCAAAAATTCAAAATAGTTACATGGCTTTGTCACATGGTACCAAATACCATCGCAGATAGAATTTACCAGGCCAAATTTAGATACCTGCTATGCAGACACCAATAACAGAGCTTGCTATATCTGTACCAGGTAGATAGGAGTAGTTGTTTCTTGGTCTACAATTCACTTGACCTAATGGAAGTGACCACCAAAGGATGAGATGATTCATGCTTGAAATTGCCAGTTTCTCTCTACCAACTGGAAAACACAGCAAGGGAACCTAGTTTAGGCATAGATGTGTAAAACACTTCTTGGATATGATCTTAGCATATAGTGTGGCCTGAATCAGAGTGAGGCATTATTTGGAGTAGCTTGTTCATTCTGCAAAGAGAAGAAAGGGGGTCTTTGTGAAGAAATAGTATATTCTGCTTTCTTCAGCCTGAAAAATAAGGCTGAAAATAATAAACCAATGCCATTGTCTTGTAAAATGTTGTTGTGCCAGCAGACTGTTAGTCATTTAACCTCCAGGAAAAGTTTTTCTGGAGGAGCTTCCCCTCTCCCACCCCCAAAATATGGTGTCTAAAATGACAGGCTAATTTCAGATTCAGCTGTGATTGAGCACATGCCAATTTTTACATGCTTTACATAACTAAAATAGAGCTGTCTTTAGAAATCTGTATATTAGGGAAATGAGCTCTAATCAGTGAAAGCTTTTTTCATAAGTGGATATATTCATATAATTTTTACTTTTTTTCAAACATGTAGCACTTAAAATTATATTAGGAAACGTACAGAATTATTACTATATGGCTCATAGCAGCATATAGGAAATAATGGAAATGATAATTCTGTTATTTTCTCTAATAGATAACCACTGATATTATATCAGTTGCATAATCATTTCCAGTCTAAAACATCTGCCTTTCATCTGAGCAGTATTTTTTAAAGATGAAAGAAAATCAGCTTCCCTAAGGTTTACAGGTATACGATGATGTTGTTAAGTTTGATGGCTTTCCTTTTGTATTTGTTTAGAGTAGAAGGAATAAAAACAATTAGCCCAGGTTAATTTAAGTGAAACATTGTGATTCTTATTAAGGCGTGTTTTTATTTTACTTACATACTCTGCAAGCCAAAATGTAGTGTTTTTCATACCAGGAATCTGAAAACCAAAACTGATATATAAAACATGCAGAACTTGGAAAATTAAATTTGTCCCTAATGTTATTCTTTATGTGACTACAGAATAGAATTCACACCACTGTCACTACCCAGAACACAATTTATAGGGCAAAACTCAGTAAAGATGTGGGCCTACTGCTGCTGGGTTTTTATGAAACCTTATTTTGGAAGAAATATCTTGAAGATTAACTGGCAACAAATGAAGCTGTCATTGTACCACAATGCTTCTAAATGTAGTAAGAAAGGGGATGAAATTTGGGCTTTTCTTTAGTTTGACTATGTATTTTTGCTGGCAGATAAGAAACAAACTGAATTAGCAGATTGTCTGAATTTGTTAGCTGGGTTAAATGGTATTCAAGTGTATCACTGTAGACCCATTAGGTCTTCAGCGTTGCATTAAGAATTCACACAATAGACTTTCACTTTATGTTTCTCTGTGGTTGTTTCTGCAGCCTTTTGGTTTCTGTGCTGGTCTTTTTGTAGAGTAGTGGTTTAAAAAGATTTGTAATAAAAGGCATGTGTCTCCGTGGTCATTTGACCACATGTAATACCATGCCATGTAATGGAAAGCAGTTAAATATTTAATTTTTTTTTAAACCATTTATCATAATACGACACAAAGAAGCTGTATTCAGCATAAGATAATGAAGAATAAGAATATATAGACTTACATGGCTTTGATATCGTGAGTCATAAGGGCATTGCTCTCACTCTTGGAACCTAAAGATCTAAGTGAATTCTGGAAAACAAAAATGTAATACTCTACATACTAATACTCTTCTTCACACCATATATCCATCTGGGTCGTCAAGCTCTCATTTACAGCCCCACCTAGGCTTTTTATTATCCCATACTTAGTTATAAAGCATCTGGGCTTAGTATTTTTCCTGTTGCCTTTGACTACTAATAGAAACTGTTAGCTAGGTGGTTTTGAAGAATTGCAATATGCTGAACCTTAAAGTGGTAAAATTTGTTATTTACACGAAGAGGTAGATACATCAGTGAGTAGCTTTGTTAAGGCACTCATATAGACAAAATACAGGTGTTTTGCATAAATCAGTTCTTTGGTAGATCCTCCCAGAAGCCCCGAGGAAGTGATTCATCTGCAGCTGAAGTATGTAAAAAACGGAATAAACACTTCCAGAGCACTGCTCATCTGCTTCTGATGTGAACGTTTAAAACAGATTGCATTAATTATGCCTTAAAAGCTGTAGTTCCTCTCAGCTGAGGATAAGGAATAATTGCTCAAGTTGCACCAGGGGGAAAAAATTCTCCACCAAAAGGGTCATCAGGCACTTGAACAGGCTTCCCAGGGAGGTGGTGAAGTCACCATCCCTGGAAGTGTTTAGAAGATATTTGGATGAGTTTATGGACGTTGTCTAACGCTTGTGGACAGGGAGATGTTAGATAATGGTTGGACTTGATAATCTTAAGGTCTTCTCCAACCAGGTGGTTCTACAATTCTGTAATTTGCTCAGATGCTTATATGTTAGATCAGATGAATCTGATCAGTACAATTTATGATGTAAGCACGCTTCAAAGAATAATATAGAGGATTCGGTTTATTAGAATTACATAGTTGGGACAGAAATTGCACTAAGCTGTGATTTTATAGAAAATCAAGTTATAAGCTCACACAGAACAAGAATAAAAAAATAATTGGCAGGCAGTTGAGACACGTAAACCTAACTTCAGCGTTTCAAGCGATTTAAAAGCTTTTCTTAAAGATACCAAGGAACTCTCCATAGGCTTGATAAAACTCCATTGTTGCACTATGGTAATCATAGCAGTTCACATTCAGCACAGTTAACATCTGATGCAGTAACTGCTGTATGGTAAAAACTGAATTGGAGAATGCTGTTGAATGATGTTGATGCAATCCAAATAAAAATGATTTAAGAATATGAGCTAAGTCTCTGGGATGGAAAAAATCCATTTGAATTTATGCCTGCATAGAATCTCTTCCAAGAATCATTTTTATCCAAAGTCAGAAGGCAGATACTACTTACAGTGTTATGTTTTACTTTAAAGATTATTTTCTCTCGCTAAGAGAATTCTTCAGGATTATTCTGTTTTTAGTACAAACTGCTGTGAAACATACAGTTATCAACTTGCACGTAATTCTTGTGTGATGTGGGGACCTCTATCAAGGAATAAACAGGAGACTTGAATTTTTTTGATTTTTGAAAACTCACCTTGGTAACAACAGAGTAAGACAGTGAATTTGCTCATATTAGGATTGGGAAACCTGGAACTGCTTTTAGTTTGTATCTTTTTCCATAAGCATGACAAATTATGTAATAAGTGCTGTCTAAATAAAAATGTTGTTAATGCTGTGTCGTACATTTGATTATGTGATGGGGGAGTTAATTTGGTTTAGGAAATGAGATGTCAATGCTATACATTGATTCTAGGCATCAGTTTGAGCACAGAGATGCTTTTAATGCACTGTGTCTAGTTGCTTCTTTCTTTTATAGATAGTGTTAACAGTGTTTGAAAATGCTTTATTTCACGCAGAGAGGTCTGTAAGTGATTGAATATGGTATAGTGCATCAAGTTAAAGAGTTATTTTAGATAAGGTGATAATACTGAATAATGATGTGAAGCCTTTCAGCAGATTTTCTATTTCTTTTTCGTTTTCCTTGTCTGAAATACAGATTTACTGGAATGTCTCAGAGTCCAGAAAACCCAGTCCCTGCCACTTGAACAGTCTTGCTCTAAGGAATATATGGACATTAGCATAAAGGTTGCACATGTTATACAAAGTGTAATTAAAGAAGCTTTGATCCCCCAAATGTCAGCTAGCTTGCTAAGTGTCATAACAAAGTGTCAAGCATCTGGTATACAGTTAATTTGTAGTCATTAACTGCATATTGTTGATGTGACAGTTTGTTAGCAAAGCAAGCTTGACAGTTTGCATTTTGTTATTGATTGACACCTATAGACCTCCTCACCCATCTAGTTTACATTCCTTATGAGGGTTATTCAGGTTGCACTTTGTTAACTAGTTTAGTTAGTTAGTGCAATATGTTAAAATAGACTGAGGGCATGTGGAGTGCCCAAGACCCCTAACTCTGTAGCAGGAGTGTTTCTTGATTGCACGTATCTTTGTTTGTCTTCATTGGGTTAGCAGTCAGTTTTATAAATGTGCTTTTGCTGTTGGTAATCTCTGGTTTACATGAACATACAGCATCAAACCCACTTACTTATATTTACATTAAGCACACTTATGATCTAGATTACAGTATCTTCCAATGTGACTTTCCAAAGACCCTTCAAGAGACTTTTCTACTGTGTTCCATTTTGTACTATGCAGCATAAATGTACTTTGGTTTGTATAGCTTGTTAAATATTCAATAGCATTCTGCATTATTTTGAAATCTGGAATTAATTAAAATAATTAAACTGCTTTTTGGTTTTGGTTCCAATATCCTCTTCTCCCCTATATGATAGGAAGGCAATCTATCAACAAACTGAGCATACTAATAAGCATCGATAAATATTATGCAACTGTTATATCCAGAAAGGGATTTGTGTATATTTTTTATAATGGCTGTAAGCCATAAGCAATAATGATTCAAAATAGTCCCAAGTTTTGACATTTTCAGGCATTTTCACAAACTTGTGAATGTTAATTCAAATTGTATTGGTTGCACTTTCAAAGTTCGTGCTTATGACTAAAGAGAGAAATACTAACAACGTCCCTTATTTATTGATTCACTTTATCAGTCTCTGGATGCCAAATCTGTTGGCCACTCCACAAGAAGAGAATGCATTAAATTTCTTGCAATGCCCTCTACCACTGATTAAACTGATGCTGATGTAGTAGCAGCAGCTAGCTACAAGGCTTTGCTCAGTTCCCTAAGTTATGTACATTCTTGTCTACCACCTGGTAGTTTTTTGAACCTTTAGTCTTGATAGATAATGTGGACTATAGCTTCTCAGGCTTTTTATTTCATTTAGACTAATTTCAGTAAAAACTGAGATACCTGATTTCATGACCTGTGGTGAAATTCTGCATATGGTGCTTAAAAGAGGGATTGAAAGTACTTGAGAAAGCAAACATTTCATCTGGCTTTATATTCTAATTACACAAAGGTAATGTAATGAATAATGTGTATGGAATGCTTGAATAAATGAGAAAGGAGAAGGAAAAAAGATACATTTATTGGTGCTTATAGCTCTATGGAGCACTGAAAAGATTCTTCACTGCTGTTGGTGGCATTGCATGATGCTAAGGGACTTGTGTGGGGAACACTGAACTTTTCTGCATGGAGGAATTAAAAGCAGTCATCACATTTTAGGAATGTTTATGGTGATGTTGAAGGCAACAGCAAAATTTGTATTGTCCTCTTTTGGGACTTTTGCATTAGCGATGTTTCCAAATAGAGGATGGTCCCTGCGTAAAGTGACTTATTGGTGCTAAAGTTAGGAGCTGGATTTCTCCTTTTGTATTCTTGGAAATGAAAGATATTAAAACTTCATAGGGAACAGTATATTAATATTCTGATAATTTAAGGATGTGTAAAAGCACAAATAATGGATAAAGGTAGAACATTTTTCCTCGCTGTGTGAACAATGAATTCAGAGAAGGATGGAATGTTAGGAACAAAACATTCTTTAAATTGTGTTTCTGGAAGAAAAATTAAAGTGTTTACTTGGACTTGCTTCCTTTTTATTGATTCCTTCACGCTTGACGTACTTGGAAGTTTCTCATAAAGTGAGAAATGCAGCTCATTGCCACATTCTAATTCAAATAACAGCTGCTCTTTTTGTTTATTCTATAAAGGTGTTATGTTACATTTTCAATAATATTCTGAAATTTTAGAAAAAATGTTGTGTAAGTCAGAACTTTTAAAGATGTCTTTAAATTGATATGTACTGTATGGCCCAGGTACTCAGCAAAGATGGCTAGCCCTGACAGAAACTGTATTTTCATACAGGTTTATTAGTAAGGAACAATTTCTTGGTTGTGATAGAAAAATGTTTTGGGCTCTAGCTGATTAAATGAGTGTTAATCCAGTGTTTTTATCGTGATTTAAATTCACGTGTTATAAAATGTAATATCATGTCTGTACAGAAAAAAAATAGTGCTATTTTGCCTTTACTCAGATTATTAGAACGTAGTCCAGGTTTTGCTTGGAACAGTTGAAGCAAGCAGTTTGAGGATCTGCTCTCATTTGCTGTGCTGCTGTCCTTGTGTGGAGGCTGTTCCACTTGCTGCTAGTTCAATCTCTATGGAATGCTATCATAACCTTAGCAAAACGGTTTCCTTACTGACTGTGTTTTATAAGATACGACTTTCACACTGTTTCTGATAAGGTGATCCTTCTTAAGGAGGGTTGTCTAAATGAGAAGCTGCATTTCAGAATGTATTTAAGCTCAATATTTAACAGAGCATGAGTATAATGCTTGGGGACAGTTTCGTAGGTGGTATAATTTAGTGCAACTTCACCGCAGTCTGTACAACTATTATAGTTTGCACCGAGAATCAGTAGTGTTTTTTTTTAAATAGAGGTGCTAAGCATCTCTTTCTCTGGGTGATTACTTTTACTTTGTCAGGAATACTACACCGTTTTGTAATTTCTATATGTCCATAGGCATTTAGATCATATAGTTATTTCAAATAGATGGAATAAATTACTAGATTTTTAGTAGACTACTACTACTACTACCAGATTTCTAGACTACATTTGAAGGTGTCTGAAAGTTCCTGTGCTAGTGAACAAAAAAAAATGAATTGGATTTTTAGAAAATATGGTCGGATGAAACCAGTTCTTTAATTTTTTTTTTTCCCTTTCCCTTAGTTTATGGTAAAAATTTATAGTGTTCCTCAGTGCTTTTAGGTTGCTACTTCTTAATCTGTTTGAACACTTTAGGCCATGTATATTAATGCATTTTAGCCTGATTTCTGAAAGAGGTGAGACCTATATATTTGCCTGTTTCTCCCCCAGGCCCCAACTCTCACAAGGTATCTTAAGTGTTGGTTTAGGTGAGGCACAAGGATAAGGTTTTCTTTACAGTGGAAATAATACTATCTAGGTAAAAGGACATAAAAGGATATAAAAAGGGAAATGACTTTGGCTCCCCAACAGCTGCTTTTCTTCTGATTTCCACTTTACAAACAGAATCAGAAATCATCCAAACTCTGGAAAACTTGTGAAAACAAATACCTTCACCTTCCTTTTGAATTATTTCTATTAAAAAAACCCCAACCAACCAACCAACCAAAAAACAAGAAAAGGAGGCAGAGGAACTCTTTGTGACTTTCCTCTATCCTTAAAATTGTGTCAGATTATTAAAAAAAAAAAATCTCTTCCTGGCCTTGCTCAATCACGGAATGTTGCCCAAGATGTATCCTATTGGCCAATAAGCAATAATTAATCCTTATTCTTGGAGTAAATCAGGTAACTAGTTGATAAATATGTAGTATGAAAATCCCACTAGCTGATGTAGAAGTTAAGTTGTGCACTTTCCTAGATTACTGTATTTTCTGGAAAAGTTGTTTCATGTTACCTCTAGCACAGGAGACTTCCCAGGACAGACATGTACTCTATGAGGAATACTTCTTTTAGTGAGTACAGTTAAGTCAGGTTCTGGTGCCTTGACATGGACATCCAACCAAATGCTGTTAACCTTGCTGACACCAAGGAGAATTGGCCATATATACTGATGTTCCCCAAAGCTAATGCCATCATTACTAGTTTGCTATCTCTTGGTCCAAGTTAAGGTGAGGCCAGGGGACCCCATCAATATTGCTATTAATTACCAAGAAGTTACTTTTTAAAGTAAGTGGGTTGATTTAAAATGGCATTGAGGGCAAAGAATTAGCTTCAGTTTTGGCAGTTTTACCTATGACTAGAAGCTAGGTTTCAATCTCAAACTCCTTTTCAGATGCTGAGTACTACTTAAGTCATCTAATTCAAGCTAGCCAAAAGAAGGTGGGTTTTTTTTGGTGTTTTTTGTTTGTTTGTTTGGTTGGTTGGTTGGTTTTTGTTTTTGTTTTGTTTTGTTTTTTACCCCACAAAAGACATACGCCAAAGCTTATGCCAATTAGTCAGATCTGGCATTAACCAAGATGCTTGTACTTGTTCCTGGGCACTTAACTGCAATAAGGTAGGCTATGAAACCCCTCCTTCCCAGGAATGGCTTTGAAACATTTGAAACTTCTTTTTCCCAGGGACACACTTCTAGTGTAATGTTTACTTGACACCAAAAAATTAGTACATGTTTTTGCAATTGGCGTTCTTTTTCACGCCCCTTCCAAATTGTGTCTCCCGATCCATCGTCTCAGGCAGAGAGTCCTCTCCTCTCTATGCCAAGAGAAAAAATACTACATTATATTCATTACCAAGTGCCAGCCCAGGGGAGGCATAATAGATAAGTTGTTTGTGACAACTCCAGCACCTTTTTTCTGTTTACAACTACTATTTCAGATACAGTTCTCTTTCCTGTGAATCACGGGAAAAGGACTTTCTCATGCTGTTGTTGGGCCACCATTAATTGAACCCAAGTTTTTGAATGGGGATTTTAATATTGAATTTCAAAGAATTATCCTTATCATTGATGGAAAATTTGCTTAGGTAATTCACCCAGATGTGGACAGTGTAAATTAAAAACTTTTAAAGTCCTGTGATAATATCACTGCACAGTTTCTGTTATTCAAAATTGAGAGGCATGATTCCAATCAGATTTCTGCTATTTAGCAGTTACTTTAATACTACATTGATTAAATCTTTTTTTGACTTCATAGGGAATCTGGAGATGATTTAGAGTCCATTGGGAATGTCTGCTTAAGCCCTAAACATCTTCTACAAGAAGATTCGTGCAAGGGCATGCCATGGTGTTTAATCCTCCATCTTCCCTCTTTCACACTTCCCAAGAAAAGGAAGTGACTCCTGATGGAATGATGAGCATAGACAAAATCATTCTAGCTTGTCCACCTCTGGGTGGCAGATAAAGACAATTGAGTGAAACACAGCTGCTGATGTAGCTTCATAAAGTGTCTACTGGATTCTGTAGGAGGGGTTATAAGATAAGTATTGCAGACAAAAGGCTAGACATTTATCTGGTGTATGTGGACATGGACAGACTGACTGAAAGGAGTCCTTTTAGGGTAAACCAGATGAGAATCTGACATAATATAGCGAACATGTTGAAAATATGCATTTTTTCTTTCAATTACACTTTTTTTCTCTTTGTACATAATTGGTATTTCTGAATAATTTATCCCACCTATGTTTTCTTCTACCTGTTGGTTTGACTAACTGTAATACTATGCCATATGTGTGTAGTTTGGTGGGGTGGGTTTTTTTTGTTTGGTTGGTTTTGTTTTGTTTTTTGTTTTGTTTAAGTTAGAAAATAAGAAATTCTGGGCTGGCTTATCAAAAGGTTTTCCACAAAATGCTTTGCTCCAGGAAGAAAAAAACCCCCAAGCAACCAAACAACAAAAAGCACTCTCCAGTTTCTGGCTGCATTTATTTTTCATCATGCTTTTATTTGCATTCTTACCTTTGAATTGCCAACATGATTTAATTTTTTTTTCACTAAGGAAATGTGGATTATCACAAAGTCATTCGTAAATGAAATGACAAGGAAAGAATTTGTATTTTGTTAAAACAAGGCTAATACTTCATTTCTTTTTCCTTCTAACTAAATTTAGATGGTACAGACTGGTACATTAGGCTGTTTTGCAGAACCCTTCTGGATGTGGTAGAGAAGCTGATTTGTATGCATGAACTCTCATTCTTCTGTTTGTGCTAGCTTTAAGTAGCAACACAGCTTTTAATTGTGAGGTTTTAAGTTCTGCAATTAAAATTTACCTTTTCTACTGAGAGGACTGAGTGATAGTTTTTTGATTTACTTTAGACAGTTTAGAGAAATTATATTTAAAAGCACATAAAGATGCAAGATGCATTTCCTGACTATAAGAAGGTCAATATGTCTTAGGCACATTTGCTGAAAGTTTTGCTTTGAATAGCTAATGATTTTTTTTCTGCTGTATTGCAGAGAACATGCTAAGTTACTGCAAAGACATTTCCTGTCAGTCTCCTCCAAGGAATTAGTTTTCTTGAAAACCATCACTAAAAAGACCTTGAAGAGTTTAGTTAATGCATTTTCCATTGTGTAAAGTTACGCCAACAGCATTTATTTTATTAGAAGTCTAAAACCCAAATATACACAAAGTACCCCAAAGACATTAAGAATATTTTCATATTTATAAAGTATCTAAGTGATATTGAAGAAGTATGGGTTATGTGATCAGTGAATTCTGAGACAGATGAGGTAGAGTTCATAGTGCAAAGTTTTGTGAATGGAGTACGTATGCGACATCTTATTAGAAGACAGAAGTGAGTACATTGTTAACTATTTGGTCCTAAATTTTGTTAACCATGTATTAACTGTAGGTGTGCAAAAAAATGAAGTACCTCCTCAAATAGATAAATTTGTAAAATTACACTAAAGTAATATAGATAGTATGTATAAGTTCATGTGCTGTTAGCTGCTTACAGTAACACAGACTACTGGATTTTCCTTTATAATGGCATGAATGCACGTTTTCAAAACTTGTGCCATCATGATTTTAGAATTTCTTCTAAGAGTACTAGTCCAACCGCCACAATTTTATCAGTAATTTAAAAATAGTTCTGTTTATGAATCTTAGGTTCTAGGTTTTTTTTATTTCTCTTTTGTAGAAGTATTAAATTGTTTACTAGGCAGAAAAAGCTTCTATTTTGATTTTAATGTATTTTTGTCCTATTCATGTCACCGTAGTTTCTGGAAGTCCTCACTGTGGACCATTGGACTGCTCAGCTCAAATGTTCAGTCCTTGCTCCAAGTAGTCCTTGGTCTAAATATAAGCAAAATACAACAGATGAATGCTGCCATATGGAGTATATGCAAATGAGATAATATTGATCAACATGATAAGCATGCTGTGACTCTTAAATTATATGTAATCCTTTTTTACACTCTGCAGACAACTTCTTCACATTCCCATTTTGAGTCTTCTAACGAGTATGTATACTTCATGGTAACAGCTGGAATAATAGTAATAATAACCTCCAAGCTGTCAGGAATAACTTACAATTTTAAGAAGTACATGCTTCTAACAGGACAATGTGCTGTTGTGTGTATTTAAAATGCAATATTAATTTATTTTTGTGTGACTGGTGTAGGATTTTAAGGTATCAGTTCTTTTATTCTGAAAATAGTGCTAGTACTCTAGCAGTCCAAGAATGGAACATAGATGTGTTAATACATGTGGTTGCAATGTGCCTGACTATGCTTCACTTCATAAAAATTACATCGAATTTTTAGGTGATCGTGGCAAATCAAGAAGGAAATAATGTATCAAACAAGCATTAAAGTATTTGAAGAATTCAAAATGTGACTTGAACAAAATGGGATTTAGGTTTTTAGGTAAAAAAATTCCTTTGGTTTTATAAATTAGTGAAGCTGTATGTTTTATGCTAGCAGTATTTGCTAGCATTTTGAGTTTGATTCTAAACATTTACAAATTTTATTCTGTTTGGATCTGAGGAGGTGACAGGAGTGTGGAAAACAAAGTGAACGGGTATAGAGTTCACTTCTCATTGGTCTAGGTTGCTCTTACCTTAATGTTTAAACGTATCCTGCTGCAGCAACGGATAATGTTGCTTTCCATGTTGTGTTCCAGATAGGAGCTTTCTATTTTTAGGAAGTTGGTAGTCATCTTGAACTTAGTTTACATGCTTGGAATGATGATTTGGCACACAACTTCTTGTCATTGTTTAAGTAATAAACATCTCATGAAGGCTTGAAAATCCTACCAAGATGAGGTAGCTCTCCAGTCTTGCAGAGTTGTGTTGGGTGTCTCTTATCTGTTACAGGTATTCAGTGGCCCATGGGAAATGAGTTGGTAATTTTGGCATAATATTTAGTAGTCACCCTGACACTGAGACTGCCTCTCAGTTCCAGAAGTAACCTGAGGAGTGAACGGGCATGGGATTAAATTCCATTTTATTTTTGGTGAAAGGAAAAGTGGGATTTGAACTTTTCTGATAGTGTCCTTGACTTCAGTCTTTGTTTCACAAAATGTCATGTGAAGTGATGGGCCAACTGTTAGCATAGTCTTAAACAATACCCAACCTTTCAGCTTACTTTTAGTGCAGAAAAATCACTTTTAATAGAATACGCTTTGATTCGCTTCCTTTTCTAGGCAAAACATTGGAGAAGGAATTGGGTGTTTAGGAGAGCAAGTTTGGAAGGGGAATATGAATAGATCAAGTGTCTCCTTTGGGATTTGTTCAGTGATGAACTGGTGTCTCTTTCACTAGAAGAAAAGCTGTTTTGCAAGTGTTAAGCTAATATAACTGTTAATGTTTGCTTAGGCAACTAGCAGGAGACTCAGCTTGAGGCTATTGGAAGTAATAAAGGGTCTTTATTATGAAAAGTAGAGAAAAATATTAAAAATTCAATAGTATTATATAAGGAATCACCATACAGTAGGTATGTTTGTATGTAGGTTTTCTTTAAAAAATGGAGAAATCCTCAGTGCTGACTCCCCTAAGTCAGTTTTAGAAGCATGTTCCATAGATTTTAAAATGTTCCTTGGACAAAGCATTTCAGATACTTAGCAAGGAATTGTTTTTCATTATTGTTGTGACTATAACCTCTGATAAATGGAAGTAATCATCTATTCTTATTTATTGCATTTCTGAAAATATTAGGTGTGGGTTTTTTAATATGGCAGCTAGGGAATAAAGTTGCTTTACAGGATACCAAAATATCATTCAGTGAAAATGCTACACATGGTTTGTATTCAAGTTCTTCATTGTTCAGAATTCAATTTTCCTCCACTCCTGTGCATTATGTTGATGGTGTTGACTTTAAGGGGTACATTTTCAAAGTCTTTTTCTTCAGGATTTATAGCTAAATAACTCCCATTAATTTTAATGGTAAATGTGTGGCTAAATCCTGTGTACTGTTTTTGAAAAATGTGTCCCTGAGGTTATTGTTTTACACACTTCTGTGTGGATCCAGCTGTCAAAGTTTATATTTTTCATCTGTTTTATATAATACACACATGAAAGTGTAACATTATATATAATAATGTTAAACAGGTTTTGGTCTAAAGATACCGACTTTTCAAAAATTCAGTTTACATAATTTTCCAAAAGATAAAGCAATATATAGATGCAGTCAAAGTTTCACTCTGTGTATTTTATGCAGATCAAATTTGCTGCTGTTTTGTTTGCTTTTCTTACATTGGTTCTGCAAATATATGTCCAATTAGACAGTTCCCTCTCATCATTATCTGCAAATTCAACCTTTGAAATAACGAATTCTGCTATTTTTCATTAAAATGTGAAAAGTTAATTATGTATTGTATTCTATTCACAATAATATTTGTAATGTTTCTGTGTTAATCTTAGCTCTCATTATTCACAAATGCCTGTGGCATGTATGAGTTATTAGGGCCTTCTTTTGTGGTATAAACATGCTTTCCTCCTGCAGTGGACATCTGTGTGGCTTGTACTAATATAAAAGTCATCTTCTCTTTTTCCACAGAGATTGAAAATGTGCACAAATCATAGTATCATCATTTTGTGCAGTTACCATGTTTGTTTTTTTTTTTAACCTCTTAATCATAATGAATTCAGTGTTTGGAGGAGTTTTCCACTGGATAATCAGAAACTAGCAAGACAAACAGTACATACTGCTTTAGCTGACTGCATATCAACTATTTTGTTGCAGTTTGAAAAAAACCCCAAAACATAAGTTCAGCAAGCTGGATAAATGGAGTAATCTAATTGGCCACATCGCCTGGCCCAGAGTATACTAGTATGGTTAAAAAATATGTTCTTGTAAAAATAAGTAAATTAATTAGAAACTGAATATCAGTTTCTTCTATAATAAAAATGATAGCAAATGGGAAGGGGAAAAAAAAGATGGTAGATATTTACTAAAAACCACAGACAATATGAAAGGATTAAAATGCTTTAATCAGACAGAAAAAAAAGGCTTTGGCTACTTGATTAGGGCTGATTTCCACCATCTGCTTATACTTACTGAGGATCTAGCCCTGACTGAACACTAATTTGTGCACTTCCTAGAAATTGAAATCTCTCAGCAAGCAAATTAACAAGAGCAGGGATTCAGCAATAATGGAGCTCCTCGGCTTTTGTTTCCCTCTGACAGATGGACAGGGTGCGCTCAAATTGAATTCAGCTTTAATTGCATTGTGCCATTTAAAATTTTATCTGCTCCACAGATTTTGTTTACAGGTTTCAGGATTCCAAACCTTTGGAAATTTTTTCAGCCCTGGGTGAAATAAAGAGCACTATAATTCTGTGTGACTAGTAGGTGTTCATTACCACTCTTTGCCCTAAAGGGTGGTGTGCTGAAAAAAGGCAAAGAATTCTATTTTCAAGCCTTAAATTGATGGGTGGAGAAGTACAATTTTTCTCACTGTAAATGCTCTCTCATTGAGTATCTCTTCACAAATAGAAATATTGTTAAAAGCTAGACCAGAAAAATAAGATCTGTTGGAGGTGCTTTGATTTTCTCCTTTTATTAAGGCATTACAGACTTTTTCTTGGTTGTGAAGTCTGTTGCCTAGAGTTATAATTTTTTTTGTGCTTTAGAGATAAATTTTTACAAAATAAATAATGACATTGTAAAACTTTATGCCTTTTCCTTGACCAAAGGTTGGTCAGATTGAAGAGGCTAATGAGAACCTGTTTTGTTTGGGTGAGGTGTGAAATATTACTGTTCTATTTGAGTTCTAAACATTCTCAGCATCAGAGATGCTTTTGTAACAAAATTGCTTGTCAGTCTGTGAGCTCTTCTTCATAAATCTGTGGCTTGGTGGATGCTGACCTGAAGCTCTTCTGATGGTGAACCAGGGATCTCAGAATTTGAGTCAACCACAATAGCTGATTTCTATTTCACCTTCAGCAAAGGCTGAAGACTCTGCATTGCTTCCAGAGATCTGAGTCTCATGCTCTGACACAGTTTCTGTAAATGCTCTTCTAATTTTATTTTTTGTCAAGTATCTCCAGCAAGGGTTCATGGATGATGATGAGAAGTACTGGAAACTCATCTTTCTTCTTTGTATAGAAGTACAAGAGTGTTTCCATGCATCTACAAGCTGGTTGTTCCAGAACTAAGTTCCTGGCCGTGAGAAGTACCACAATTCCCATATGAACTAGTGGGAACTGTGATATGAAGAATATGCTTTATGAGGTAAATTTTGTTGTCACAGAGGAAATTTTGAAGTCTGAGGGGAAGGGAAGAGCTAAGTTAAGTTATATTTCATTGCATTGCAGAATAGACTTATTTTAGGGCTAACCTCAAATTCAGTTTTTTTTTTTTTTCCTTTTAAACAGAAAAATAAAGCTTTTTAAAAATCAGTTATTTGCATTTATGGATGCTAAGCAGGGTCCAACAGGGAAAGAATTAAAAAAAAAGAAAAAAAACCACAACAATGATGGCAAGAATGAAGGTTTTGTAAAACATTAGTATGTGCAACTTAATATATGAAGAGGACAAGTCTATTATGTTAAACTTTCTTCCCTTATGTTGAAAGGTTAGATGTGAGCAAAGTCAATACTTTTTGGATCTGATAGCAACAAACACATTTTGTGATCCTGTGAAGGCACTGAATTTTCTTAATTAAAAAATAAGAGAAAGCATGACAAACATGACATTGCTTCCTTTTAGCATTTCTAAAGGGTTAAATTGAGAACTACAAAATTACATTTTAATAACTTGTATAGTCTCAATACTTTTAAGATTTGAGTTAGGAAAATATTGAGAAATACTCTAAGAAATCATTGTCCTTATCTGGTTTTGATCTGTGCTGAGACAGTTTACTGTGTCTTCTGATGCAGTGTGTTTAGCAAGTGTTGTGATAAAATACAATAAATTTCTTTTCAGAATTATTTTGTACTGCAGTAGCACTTGAAAGCACTGGTCAGGTACTGGGACTGTATTGTTAGGTGGTACAGAGATAGGCTACTGCTCTTTTGAGGAACAGTGAAGGTAATACAAAGTAATAGAAATGAACTCTCAGACTCAAATCGTAAGAGGTAGTAAGAGATCTTAACAGAGGTGGTTTCTCTACACAATCTCTTTCATTCTCTGCCTGACTTCAGTCCATTGTGTATTGCTTAGCAATAAAACTCTGAGTAGGTAAAAGTGAGAAAATATCTTTGGCTAAGGTAAGAAAAACTTTAGGATACGTCCAGGTCCTTTGTGCTCTACGATAATTGGGAGCTGATGAGTTCTTCTTTTGCCAAGTTCAGGAATGAAGGAGTCAATTGGAGTTTTGCCATTGTCATCAGTGGGAACGGGATCATGCCTATTCTGCCTTAATCAGTTATGATAAGAGAGATTTATAGTTAGGAAGTATATACATGACAGTTTCCACTTCAGTGAGTTTACACTTACAGCTATAAGATTTTTGGCTAATTCCCTGGAGTCCTCCCATCACGTTTCTTCTCTTAGGTCAGCTGCATTAGATTCTCTGGGATTTTAAGTAGGAGAACTAAGTACCCCCCTATGGTGGCTTAATTGTTCTTAACACAAGATGAATTTAATTTATCAGCTTGAGTTTTTGAAAGGAACCATGGGACCGTTAGTACTGGTGCTGAAATCTGCTGTATACTAAGGACCATATTTCCACATTTTTGAGACGCACTGTTTGTTAGACGTCTACCAATCCACACAATTGGAATCCACTTGCTGCTTTGATATGTGCTGTCTTTATACATTGAATGGCTGAGATTTACTGTTGACAGTTTAGTAGTTGGATTTTATAATTGGTACCTAACAGTAAATTTTCTTCCAACAACTTAGTTTACTGAAAAGGTAGCGCAAAGAAAGTTTTTTTTCTCTAAGTGGAAGAAAATCCACAAAGAAATGTAGCCATTGGGGTATAAATGCTTCATATCCACAAATACTTACATACATCTAGAACTAATTTTTAATAAGGGGTTTACCAACAAAAAATATGGTTAACTTCTGGGGCAACACCTAGAACATAGTTTCCATATGCAATAGGTGACGGTGTTTATTTTACTAAATAAAAATGTAGGGGGTAGGTTGTAGTGACTGCTGGAATTCCTAAAGTTGCAGATTATTTGTATTCACAAAATGTAAAATAATTTTGTGTGACATGACTGACTCATTTTGAGTAAGAGCCGTTTGTAATATTGATCACTTGGCTGGTTGTCTGATGTGTATTCCTTGGAGGTGAAGGACCTGAACCTTTCCATCTCGTTGTCCAGATAAATTCTCTGTAATACGCCACAAAAGGTGGCTGGAGACGTTGGGGGAGACAGGGCAGAAAAGGGAAAAAAAGACAATCACGGTGGGTCTTGCAAGGAATTCAGAAATTTAACCCATTTAGTTGTGTGTTAGGTGCTCTTCTAGGATGCCAGTGTGATTGAGCTTTTAAGGCAGTGAGATATCCAGTTCATAATCCCAGTTGACTTTTTTTATAACTGAGGTGACTCTTCAATGCCTGTATTAAAAAAAACCAGGAAAAGTAAAATAATAAAGGACAGGAATGTACAGGGCTAGTTACTGTTTTAGAGAAGTTCTCAGTTTAACAGGTTTTCAGTTTACATTGAAATTCTGTCTAAGTTGCCTCACAAGTTTTAAGTCAAATGACTTGATAGGTTCTTAAATGCATTTCTTTTCAGGGTGAATATTGTAGTGATTGTTTGGAGCCTGGTTCTATTAAAAATATTCCTGGTACAAGGGTAGTGTAGGAAGACTTCTATTTTCTCATGATACTTTTTTTTCTAAAGAGGAATGCAAAGGAAATAACTGTTTAAATCAGTTAAGGTGATTAGGAAATTAAGAGTAACTCTATGCTGGCATTTTTTTCTTACCCTTCTATTGAATAAGATTGATTATACCGAATTCAAGTTACTTGATGGCTGTGAGTTGTGTAGGTTTTTTCACTTAAAAAAACCCCCAACCTTGAAAGTATTTTTAGATCCTTTTATTTTAAGCATTTGCGTTGCTTTCCCTGCCCAAGGATATTTACATCTTGAAATCAAAGTAGATATTTCTAATGTCACTCATTTTAACCACAAGCATTTGCTTTATCATGTTGTTAGTCTTGGTCACTTGTAGTTAATTAAGATTTCAGACGTAGAGTTGCCAATCAACATATTAAATGTACCTCTCTCCTCTGTTTTCACAAGCAGGCACCAGGAGATTCAACACAGTAGTTGATAGCTGGTATGTGATATCTGTCTCCTGGTTTATAGCCTGGTACAATAATGTCATTGCCCCATGTGGCAAATGGTGTAAGCTATTGTAAAACTGTTTGTCTATGTGATTAAGACATTGCAGCAGTGTGCAGCACCAGCCAATTACTTTTTTAATTTAATTATAGTAGAAAAAAGAGAATAGCATAATAGAAATTCTTGTCATAGGGAATATGTAAAATGTAAATTGAAGAGCCATGAAAATTTCATGCGTTGGCAGGCTGATTTCTTCTTATTTTCAACTTGTTATGAAGACTGAGTTTCTTAAATGCAATAAAACAAGACATAGCAGTGTTTAGTAATTACTTAGTTCTACATCAAAATAATTATATACAGTATGTGTTTGCAATCCACTCTGCTGCGTACGAATGTAAAAATGAACACTTCAGGGCCCATATCAATTTTGTCTTTTAGACAGTGTAAATAAAGCTGAATCTTCAACTTTCAAATTAAAACTGATAACCTTGGGCAATCAGGGCTTTTATAAAGAAGGGGAAAAAAACTTTAGCTTGCCTCAGAACAGGTTGTGTCTCTGGAATGCTTCTGGGACTAAGGAGATCAATTAAGTGTGTATAAACAAACAGTTGGAAAAAAGCTACTAAAACAACAGAGGAGAAAGCTCTCTATTGGGCTCCAGGGGCCTGGGGGAGCGAAGTTTCATTAACTGGATCTGAAGTCCTATGGCCTTCTATAAACAGGCATTAATTAAAGAATGTAAAAAATAAAGTTTCAGACCTTGCAATATGTTAATGATCATATGATTCAGGGCCTGGGAAGGAGAGGAGCAGCAGAGGTCATAAAATAAGCATGAAGCATTTAATATGAGTGCTTGGCAGGGATTTCTGCAAATTAGTTGGTTATTTGCTGGTCCAAAGCAAATTAAGGTGATTTTGCTTCACTTGCTAATTTTTTATGTGCATGCTTGGCAAAATGTTTTTCACAAATGGATGAAGGTTATTGTTAATGGCATAATGAGAAATATTAACATATTTAAATAAACCAGTGTATTCTGACATAGGCCACAAGCACTCACTTTTACATGTGTACTTAAATAGCTCTTCTGTAGCACAGCAAAAGCATTTTAAAAAAAGTTTGTAAAACAGCTTATGTTACTCGTAATATCCTGGTTTTGTATCGTATTATTTAAATCCAGCTAACACCTGAAACTTTATATTTCTGTAAAAGGACATTATTTTTCTGAAATCAGAAAGGAATACTTGAAGATAAAATTAATGTGTTAAATACAAACTTTTTGGTTAGTTTTTTTTGCATGTTAAGAAAAGCTTTAAATATAAATCTTAATTATTATAATGAACTATTTTGTTTTCACTGCCTGTGATGTTTGCTTTTTGTATCACCTACTGTTTTTGAAATGCTTTAAGCTTTATTTAAAAATAAAATTCTGAGAAAGTCTCTCTTCAGAGCTGTAAAGTCAAATCAGGACCAGATGTAATCTGTGTCTTCTGTACTATTAGGAGTGTAGTCAGAGTGATGGTTGCTGACTTTACGCAGCATCTACTGTCTAAAAACAAAGTGCAAACCAAAAAGTGCAAGAGAAATGACAGCAGTTGATTATTCTTAACTCTGAGTAGTGGGATTCTGGCTCTGACTTCTTCAAGTAGGACATTTTTCTTGTCACTTGTTGGTATTCTTTCATTTCTTCTTTTCGGTCACATGCACTATTAGTTTCTTCCTTTTGACATCTCATTATTCGCTTTATTTGCCTTTTTAAAAACAATTTCCATTACCTAATGAATTAGGAAAAGGTACTGCTTGAGGAACTGTTTAACATATAGGTGGAAGAAGCCCGATGTCTTTAAATTCTCTAAAGTTAGGTAGATGTGGGATGTGGTGTGTAGTAGAGGGAGGTAGTGTGAGTAGGAAGCTACTATTGACATTGCTCTGTTGCAGCAATTTTAGATGGACAAATTGCAGTTGAGAAAATTTCATGACTCGGTAAAATGAGCAATGATGACATCTGTGGATGCAGGTCTGTTCATATCTTTGCAGAGCCTTTAGGGAAATAAATATCTCGGAACATTCGGTGAAGTGAAGCTCACTCAATAAATCAACCTGACACAATAACACTTCTGGCACATGAGCTCTACTTCTCCTCAGCACCACCTACCCCTCTGTGTTCCTGTGCTACCAAATGGTGTCTCCCCACAGGCCTCTAAATCAAATCAGAGCACACAAATACAGTGAGAATTTATTGGGAATTGGTTTTGTTCGGCAAAAACATTACTTATTAGATGAATTGAAATGATAAATTTTGACCCTTTAAGCACTGAAAAGTTCAGACACCTTTCTTAAGTAGAAAAGAGAAGATAAACTTTCTGCTAACTTACAGGAGATAAATAAACAGGACAGTTTACAGTCTGGCTAGTCAAAGGGAATTAAGTTCCTCAAATCAGACAATGGAGCTTTTGAACTTATTAATTGGTTGCTTTATTTGGACATACAATTAGAAACTACAAAGTTCTGTTGGTGGGAATAATAAACATACCACCTTGCTGCGCTGGGGCAGTCCAACAGGAAGTGTCCCATCCATTTCACGGGTAGATGCTATTCTTACATGACAACATTTAAACACATTATTTCCATGAACTGCAGTTTGAATCTGTAGAATAGTGTATCCTGTGCATTCATTGGTTACGGGAAGCAGGTGACAAAAAGGAAGAGTTCAACTCCTTTTCTCTTGTACTTTAGAGATGTGAAGCAGAAACATTTAGAATAAAGGAACAGACTCTGGGTTAAGTAAAAGCTCGGTAAGTAGTTTGATAGAAGTGTGTCACTTGGCTGGAGAAAAAGAAGTCTGTGATAAGTTAAATCTTTGCTTTATTCTGAAAAGAAAGAGTACTTTAAAAAAGTAAAGGTCTTTCCAGGAGAAGTTGTACAATGACATTTTCATGAACTTAAGCGTGCATATGTATTTAAAAGTGCATAAAATGATACACCTATAAATATTCTATCTATGTAAAAAACCCACATAAAATACTTCAGGAGGATTGCTTTACCATTAGAAGTTGTCTCAACAGATAACTTTCTTATTTCACTCTGATTAACATGTTAAACTCTCAATGATTTTTAGAAGTAAACTGATGTTCAAAGGAGCAGTTACTTAAAATGGCAAGAAAAGATGGAGCTGTATTGTGCTGCTGTTTTGCCCTCCATCTAAAAAATCTAATATCCTTTTGGATGATGATCTAATTAACAAGATTTCTTTCTAATTAGGTTGAAATTGTAACATTTCATGAATGTTCCCCTTACTAAGCAAGACACTTCTTAGAATACCTGCTCTTTGGGGAACATAAAATATCTTTTCCTGAGGGAATTTTAGCAACCTTAAGATTGTTAAACTGGAACAGCTGATGGATTTCTGATTGAAATGCCATATGCTACTTTACAAAAGTGGATTTAAATCTGAACAGTATTTTACATCTTATCAAGTTAAAAAAATACAGTGATGGTGTAAGTCTAATTTTTTTTTTCTTTTATATTTCATTTTGAACCCAGGAGAGTAAGCTAAGGGAAGTGCTCCCTGTATTTTGCTGAAGATCTTAAGTTCTGATATTTCATTTATTCAAACTGACCCAGAAGATGTTTATAGTGGGTGTGTTTTGGTTTTTGCTTTTTTTTCAAAAAAGAAATTATGATATCCATCTCCCTTTTTTTATAGGAAAGGAAATTTTAAGGAAAAGAAACACAAAAAAGTTGAGTGTTACATTTCACCACAGTTCTGCCAGGACATACATTAGTTGTCCCACTTGAAATGTATTGAAGCAAGAGGAGTTGTGAAACTCACTGAGTGGAATGTAGTTGTGTTGTTTGTACTGTTAGAGTCTGTTTCTGTATCTGGAGAAGAATAGTGATAATTAAGGCTTGTCTATCCCAGACAGTTTTGCTACTTGAGGATAATTTTGGAAAACTTGTGTTCTGTTGCGCGGTTTGATTGCAACTGCATTGGTGTGAAGGTGAGAAAATGCTATCAACCACTGTTCCTTTGCCAGTGTGAATTCCTGCATTGAGCTGAGATTGGTGTATAATCTTGAACATGCTGCTATTTTTGGTGCAAAGTTAAGGTAAAAATAGATATCTTGCATTAATGTGTAGATGTATTCTTGAGAAACGCTAACCCAATCAGTGGTGATTTTGTGAATGT
Organism: Ramphastos sulfuratus; assembly: GCA_013399055.1. Lineage (NCBI taxonomy): Eukaryota > Metazoa > Chordata > Aves > Piciformes > Ramphastidae > Ramphastos > Ramphastos sulfuratus. The sequence continues at coordinate 147,491 of WBNM01021063.1, forward strand.
GTGCCAGGTAGAGTAGGCTTTTAACAATACGTTGCTGAGGAACAGGAGAAATTCTACCTGTAACCAATGCAGTTGTAATTTTGTGTGAAACAAACTGATGAATGAATATTCACCTTGAGATTGTTTGGTTTCACCTTTTTGTCCTGGAAGACAAAAGAGAGGTTGTAGTACTCGAGAAGCACAGAAGTACATAAACAAAAGATAGCTATGTAGGATCAAACTATTATGGCAATTCCTTAGAGGAGTAAGGAGCTGATCCATCGTCCATGATTTGGTCTATTGACTTCCCTTGTGTCACACATCCCCTGATGCAGGAGGGCACAAAGTCAAATACTATGGAAGGATGATGAAAAGGTCTGAGAAATTGTGTGACAACAGTAGCATTTATAGTTGTGCGTGTTGAAATACAGACAATCTCATCCCATGCTTCAGGGTTTAAAATTATCATGAGGGTTCTGGAAGGAATTTCTCCCCTTCATGGCAGTACACAACTGACTGCACTTGATGACGTTACTGATGATTGTTGGAGGCCCTGGGAATTTACTGAGTTCAGTGTGGTTACATTTCATAGACTAGCTACATTTGATAGACCAATTGTCTAAAAGCTGCTGAGAACTTTTCTACTGTTATGCATCTGCCTATCTGTATCAACTATTGTTAGATCGAAGTTGGCACAACTTGGTAGTGCTGCTGTCAGTAGAGGTTTGACCAGAGGGCATCTAGGAGTAATTTCTGATATAAATAATTTACAATTGCATGCTTCTGGGGAGTTTGTTTTTTTTTTTTTTTTTTTTCCCCTCTCCAGTATATAGCATAATGGGCATAAAAATATAATGCCATGAAAAATGGAAATTCCACACAATCAGATCACAGCATTAATTTCTAAAAACATATTCTTCCCTGTTTCTTTGCTTTCCATCTTTCAAGTACAAGATTGTACTTCATTATCTTACTTCCTTAATTGCTTTGCTGTATTGGTCATTTGACTACACTTACTTTTGAGACAACTTTGGCTTCTAAAATTAAGTAAAATTTTCATTGCTTATAAATGTTTACTACATTTTCTTTGTGGAATGCCACATACACATAGAGAGAAAGAATTTTTTTTTCCCCTGTGGAAAGAACATCTTAACCATATTTTTGTAGAATTACGACGTTGCCATTTCTTCCTGTCCCATCTTAGGGCATGTCCTGTTGCCATTTTTGTATCTGGGACATAAACTTGGACAGCCCCTATCGTTCTAAGAGAGTTCTTGGGTATGAAATAAAACTACCTTCAGAAATGACTAAAAGGTATAGCCTCAACTAGAAGCTCCATTTGTTTTTCTTTTACACTGGTTAAAAAAATACCAAACACACACACACACACACAAAGAAGGTCTGTTTCAAATCCTATTTGTCCCTTATCTCTGTTTGTTCAGTTGTTTTTAATATCACGTACTGAAAGAATTTCAATAGCTGTTTCACCATGAAGTCATTTGTTATCCTTCAGCAGGCCTTTGCCTGCTGAATTGTAAAGCAGCCTAGACTATTTGCATCCTCCAGATGGAGCAGCATATAAACACTCCCAGATATTTCTGGTAAGTATGAAAAAATATCTTATTTGTCCTTTCTGTGAATAAATAAGAGAATGTCAAATTTTATAGACTAATAAATTTGTATGCTGGCACTGACATTGAATCTCTCATGGCCTGCAATGTCACAGACCCTGAGAAACACAATTTTTTTGTTTTCAAATGTATACTAAGTCAAATAGAAGCTCAATAAAAAGCCAGGGAATTTGATTGCATTGTTTATGTCTGCCCAGTAGTCTAATTCAGTTGCAATTTGCTATGAGGAAATACAATTTACATTTTTCCCAGGCTTATTGCATAAGCAATCACTCATATACATGCATGAGTGTATGTCAAGGAGAACTCAAATAATGGGTTAAAGTGTCATTTAATAATATATCCTAATGTCTGTTTTTATAATGAACAAAAAACTAGGTATTTATCACAGTTCATTCAGCTAGCTACTAAAAATTAATTCAAACTTACCATTATTAATATTTTTCATTCCTCTCAATTACAACATATTCCAAATCCCAATTGTTTTGTGATACAAATGTATGTATCAAGTACCATGGGATGCAGGAGGTTCCAGACATCACTGTAAGTGTACACTGTGAATTCTGTTTTAGCTTCTGAAATTAATCTCAATGAGAATTTTAATTTATGTATTTCCAATTTTAAACAGAACACACAATAGAATAACTTATAATGCTCATGCTCATCTAAATAATGAAGCCTGACAGTATCCTCTGTGGTTGAGTAATAGGCTTTTTATATTCGCTAGTTTTCATAGTTTAGTTTGTTTTTCAGTTTCTTTCTAAATTAGATCCAGACTTCTTGAAACAGAATAAAAATATACATAGGACATAAAAGTCAATGAATGTATAAATTGGTAGGGATTGAATTTAATTCACTGTATTTACACACGATAAAAACTTCTTGATTGAATGCCTACTGATTATTTTTTGAACTGTTTGATTTTCAAAACAGAGTTATAAGAAGTTGTATGCAATATTTATCTTGTTTCATTAGTGCTGTTAAATGGAAATTAGTGCGATTTACTTGCATTTTTCAGCAGCAGTCTAATTCCTTGAAAATTAACTTTGCTTAGTAGGTTTTCATCTAACCGAAGTGAAATGTTTAAAATCAATATTTGAGTGTTTTTTGAAATAGTGTTCAGTAGCAGCAGCAGCTCATCAGAGGAGATGGAGAGAACACCACTCTATGCTAAGAATAAGTGTACTTCCTGTAATGGTTACTGGACAGCTTTTTAATTCAGGACATGCTGTTAGCTGCTTTTCTGCAAGAAAGTTGCAGAAGATACGCAGTTTGGGTGTATCAATATAAAACAGGCTTTAATTTGTTTGTCATGTAATTCCATTTTCTTTCATAATGATAGCTGATTTGCCATGGTTTAGGTCATGACTGGTTTGTCTCAGTTGTGCGTGTGCTCATCTAAAGAGAAAGCAAATAAACTATATAAAAAGGGCAGTCCTGAAGTCTGTCTTAAAGGGCTTTCACATGAAACCAAGTGGAGACCTACAGATCTTGTAAGTCTTTTTGCAGATAAAACTTCCATTTACTTAAATATTTTTCCCAAAGTAACAACTGAAGTATTTGCTTTATCATCATTATAAGATAACGCTATTAATTGTTCAATAATGAGAGATATGACACAAAACACAACATTGTCTGGCACTTCTTTTTTTCCTCCTCCTTTGGTATGAACAGGTTTTTGTTTTTTTTTAACACAGTGTGCTCTTTACTTCAGGAATAGTAGAAAAAAAGGAGGCTAGTAAGAAACAGAGAAGATTGGAATTTGGCCATATTCTGCTGTACCAGGACTGTAGCTGGAAAAAAATGGGGTGTTTTGAGGATGTGACTGAAGAGAGGAAAGAATTGTTTGACTCAGTATATTGCTTTCCAGTGACACTGGAAAACATCTATGTAGATGGAATCTGACTTTAATGTCCCAAATAATGTTACCTTCCAGTTTCAGCAGAATTGGTAGCAGGTATGGATAGAGACCCTGGTGGTACAGTTCTTGTCAGAGTTACTCTGCTCATTATCAGCAGGAATAGTCTGATAGTGGGATTTGTCTCACTAACTTCAGTCATCTAGAAAGCAGTCACCTAGTTTCAGCTAGGCATCTGGATTCTGTGAGGTCATGGACTCTGTCTTTAATGGAGAAAGTCACAGAGGTTGTTTTAAGACAGTTGTGATAAATTGCTCTCTGGGGGTGCTTGTCTTTGTCTCCTCTCTCTCCTTCTATCTGTTGACTGTAGAGGGAGCTTAGATGAGTAACTTGAACCAAATGCTTTGGATTCACATGGATTCTGCCTAAGCATCTAGGGGAAGCTGGCTGGCTGAGTAGAGATAAGTCATCATCCTGGGTGCCTGTCCATTGAGTTGAAAGGAAGTGCAAGCAGATAACTTAATGGGGTAAAAATAAAAATTTCTGAAAATAGATATAATGAATATTACATCAGGCACACAACTCTCACTGGGCACATTTATCCACAGCTTCAACTTTCTAATGGAGTCAAAACTAAGCAAAGAATTGCTGTGTGAGTTATGGCTTACAAACATCTTTAAGATTTCTCACTGGAACAAAACATTTCCTGTTTCCAAAGTTCTTTTTTATGTTACTTGAAGTGTGAATGATTCACTTCAGTACTTTCACTGAAGCTTCATCTTCCTTTCTTTTCTCCACATACAAGTTTTGTTTTTTTTTCCAGATCATACACAATCACTGTTTAATTCATATAGGTCCCATCAAAATGAGTAAAGACTTTTATGACGTTTGTTACAAAGAGCCACTTAAAAAAGATCAAGCAATGCTCTGTACTTGTCATTGCTTTCCCAGGTTCTGTATTAAAACTAGGAAAGCCTCAGAGATTTAAGGATGGGCAATATGTTCTAATTTTCAGGCATAGAGAATTGTTAACATTGATGACTCAATGTAAAGAAGGGCTACTGCTTTTCCGAGTGATTGGTGCCCTCATAGGAAACAGAAGATGGAATTAATAGAAGATTGTACTGGCCTGCATGGGGAGTGGATGTATTGAAAATTGTATGTTTTTTTCATGCCCGTCTTGAAACCGACCTAATTATCCATGCCATTAACATGTGTTTATTTAAATGAGGACAGGGGTGAGGAAAAACTAAATGTGTGGACTGAAAGTAGGCCAGAATGCTTTTTTTTTTCTTAACATCAGTAGTTATACTTCCCTTGACTTCAGTGAGATGAGGAATAGTTGCATACGAATTAAATATGTGAGATAGCAATTATATTTTTTGTGTTATGTATTTGAGCACGTAACTTGCTTGCATGTCTCTCTTGCTAAAACGTCAGTGTGCTAGACTCATATCACTGTGCTTAAAGTTCTTAGTTTTATGTTTCTGAAAATGTCATCTATTCCTTCAATCACTTGTAAGCCCCCTGTAATCTCTTTTTAATGTAAGCACGCTGGAGTTTTCCCTTTTGTTTGCTGCCCTTGCATTATTTACTTTGATCCGCTGTGAGAAAATCTGAAAGTGTGTTGTCCTAAATGCTAGCATCTCACCAACAAGATTTGAGGCCTTGTACTTCACATTGAAGAAAAAGGCTCTTGTGTGAAGACGCAGGTTTTGTTTAGTTCTCTGTCCCTGGTGGGAGCCTTAATTGCATTTTCTCTCTCACACAGTGGCTGGCTAAGGAGTGCCTGCCTTCCCTGCTGATGCTGGAGTTTTCAAGCTCTATTACTCTGTGACAGAGAAAATTCCTTGGTCCAAGAAGAAAAGACTCAGATTTAAAAAAAAACAAAACAAAAAGTAGGAGGGAGAGTGGGGGGAAAAGTGTGTTTTAAGTATTGTCAGTTTACTCTGTGTGGTAAACAAAACAAACAATAGACTTGGCTTAACCTTCCTCCTCACCCTCTGAGACTCCTCTACAAGTTTTGTATGACCTACTTTATAAAAATCACATCATATTTAGAATGTTAAATATTATGGAAAGTATAATTCCCAAGGGCAAATAAATTAGACTTCTTGGGAAAAGTGGTAAACAGAAAATTATAAATGCTTTGTGTTCTCTTAATCTGTGCCAGCCCATTCTAATGCATATTTTATAACCTTTAACTGGAGTTAAAACAAAGCAAAAGTACTCAATTCGGTTTTAAATTCTATTTCACTTACACTGGGAAAATCTTTGAGATATCAGATGTTGCAAATAAATATTTAATATTAGAGCATGGCTGTGAAAAAGCTTTTGCTAAAGAGACACTTTACAACAGATTTAAAATTGCAGTTAGGACTCATTTACACTGTGTATCTTCTCAGACACTGTGTGCTGTGCTGCACACTGCATTGGACAGGGCTTCCTAGAATAGCTGGAAATAATGTGAAGAATTAAGGGCTATGTCGTTTTAACTTGTGTGAACATGCTGCTGGATGGAAGCATGCTAATACTTAAGCAAGCTGAATATTTTTAGTAGTCTTATGCTTGCATGTATGTATGACAGCTTGGTGATTTTTGCACTTTGATCTGTGAATTCATGCTCCACTTAAAAATTCCGTATTTTGGAAGGCAAACCCCCCCCCCC